>JAUTXX010031201.1:0-18362 GCA_032273605.1 Panulirus laevicauda
TATGTACATGTGTATATATGTATATGTCTGTGTGTGTATATATATATGCATACGTTGAGATGTATAGGTATGTATATGTGCATGCGTAGATGTGTATGTATATACATGTGTATGTGGGTGGGTTGGGCCATTCATTCGTCTGTTTCCTTGCGCCACCTCGCTAATGCGAGAGACAGCGACAAAGTATAATAAATGAATATATAGATATTATTTAGGGTAAGAAGACAAAGTCAGGTTTTTATTTTTTATTAACTGATTTTGATGAAACTAAAATCATTGATAGACATGCAGGTTCAGGTTATATTTATAAACTTACATGAAAGTTGGCCAAAGATATTTTCCTTTATTTCACAAATTTTGTAGAATGATAAAAAGATTTAGATGTTTAGCAGAAACTGTACTTATCATCACCCTTCTAAATACATATTTTGTCTGCTTCAAAAGTATGTCTGCAAAGCATTCATAGTAGATTTCTGAGTTACACCATAACTCTGAGAAAGAGACATGTTTTTTGTGTAAAAGTAGTTATTGTAGGCCAGGAGAGCATTTAGAGGTAAGATATTTAGATAGTATTAAATTTCAGTTTAGAATTTTTGAATGGCACCCAATTAAGTTTTTTAAGGTGTTATTTCAGATGAAAAGTGTTATCCTAGTTAGGTTAAGTTGTGTAGTTGGAATTGTATAAGATGAAAAGAATTAGTCTGGTCAGAGTTAACTTGACTCCACCTTAATGATTTTTTTAAATGTTTGAAAAAAATGTCATTGTTTTGAATGTTTGCATATAGGTAAACACAAAGTATCTTTATAGAAATGCTATTCACTTCAAAGATACAACTACTTTTTGCCCCAAAGTAGATGATTTTCACAAATTTTATTGTCAGTAAGGCTCAGGCCTGAACTGATATTGGAAATATTTAGTTAGTATACAGTTAGTATACTAATTTGTAGTTTACAGATATTGAATGCAGATCTAAGATTAAATTATGCTAAGATGATATGATAACTAGTGTAGATAGACTGGATCTCAATTTTTATACAGGCTATGAACAGAATTGACAGGCTTTTACTTTTATTCTTTAATGCATATATATATATGAATTATAGCACTTGCAGCCAGATAGGGTAATATATGAGTGTAATCATGGTTTGATATTGTGTGTCCTTAGTTTAGTATATATAAATATTCTCTAATGATGTTAAATTCATACTGATGATATTATTTTGTCACTATTGCAGCTGGTAGGTGTTGCTGTATGGGGTAGGTGTGGCAGTAGCAGTATAGATACCCAATATTCTGCCATTATAACACTATATAGCACAAATGTTTCTCACATTAAAAAAAATTTGTATGGTAAGAATTGGAGGGTGCATGCAAGAGTTTCTGTAACACATACCTCAGTTACCTGGAGTGATAGTAATTCTAGCTGTTGCTTCTTTAGCATTATGTTCCAGTGACTTCAACATTAGTGTTTATCATTGTTTGCTCTTTCTTATGAGTTGAAATATTATGTTTTGTGTTTTACAGCATCAAGGAAAATGCTTCCAACATTGAAAATAATGCAGCTGAAGGGACTTATCTTTTCAAATGCCTTGCTTAATACCTTAAGATAACCATACTACAAAGTTGCAGAGGGTTTTCTTAATTGAATTTATTAGTTGGTTATGACTTTTACCAAAACTACATCAGCACTGATAAGCAAGAGAGGAAGATTTCACTGGTAGACAATCATTTTATTCTGATTTGCAGGAGTTGATTTAGTTTGGATACAGCTCTGTAATGGCATACACATTTTTAGACCATATATTATAAACACTTAGAAAGAAGATAATAAGCTGTAACTCATCTTATGCATAAGTTAGAGGGTAGTCCCACAGGCAAGAAAGGTTTTAACGGAGCAGAATAACTTCATCGGGATAAGATTTTGCCAACTCCTCTTGGCCTTAGTATAAAACCCAGCCTCTTGGGGTGTAGAAACAGATTATCCCTTTAACTTGACATGCTGTAATCCGTGAATTTAAAGCTAATGATTTTTGTATTGTAGTTGATAGTAAGAATTACTGTTTTACATGAAAAGGTCAAGACTAAAAATGAATCGTATTCTTGTTACGAGACATTCTTTGATTGATTAAAGGTGAAAGTTTTACTTTTGTTGATGTCATAACCAACATGAAGCATATTGAGACACTTATCCCATCTGATTTCTCTTTTCTTATGTAGTAATCTGATTTGGGTCTGTTTGCTGTCCTTTGCAACAATTATTTGTTGAAAATCCTAAGGCCTTAGTGCTTTTCATACCATTATATTGCCAGGTTATTCACAGGCACATGAACATGAACCAAACCCAACTCGCCAGAATCAAGAATGATAAGTGATTAGAGATATTATGCAACTTTATAGTGTGTTCATATCAGCAAGTAAAAATGTGTTATAATGGTAGTTATCAAAAGGCATTGTGCAGACTGCTAGTCTAACTCTGTCTTGGTGAAAAAATAAAATATTCAGCCTGCTACCTAAAAGTCTATATTCTTTCAGCTAATATATTTATTACTTACTTTTAATCATGCCAAGTTTTCATTCTGATGTAGGATTGAAGAAAATCAACAGTTTGTGTATTGAAATGTTTTTATAAAATGGGGTATGGTGCTTGTTGCCAATAAAAGGGCCCACGCCTCTTATTGGTTGTAAAGGATAAAGTGAATGTTAGGAGGGGTATGTATCCCCATTCACAAGTTCTAGACATCAAAAGGATATAGGAATTTAACAGAATTACCAGTCTCAATAAATGTCCACCCCCTTTATTTTGAAATTCTTCCATCATTAATTTCCAGCATTGCAGAACACTGGATTTGTCTCAATAGATGTCCACCCCCTTTATTTTGAAATTCTTCTGTCATTAATTTCCAACATTGCAGAACATTGGATTTAGCTTCAGTAATCATTAATTTTTCCAAGACTAATATTTTCTCTTCTTGTACCACAGTATTACCTGAAAGATTGATAATCTCACTTACTGTACTACAATAGTGTTCTTAGCCTATTATTTTGTTTTCTAGTATTCTATCTTTACCTTAAAATTTAGTTTTGTGTCTGGGATTGTCAAGAAAAAGTAATGTGCTTTTATCCACAACACTTTCAATTTCACATTAGTGCTACCAATATTGCTCTTAGGGTAACAAAGATATACCATCTGTTAAAGTTGTATATGTTAGTACTGTGCTAAATCTTTGGTAAAGAATAGAACATAAGCATCTTAAACTTCACCTCAAATTTCTTTGCTCCCCAACTGGAAAACTGTTGCACTGTTAATTCATAACTGCTGTATTGTTTCTCAGGAAGGGAATTTTCATCCATGATACCAATTATATGATGTTATTTCCATCCATTTTCTCTTAGGATTTCAAATTTTGCTGGTGATGCAAAGCAAGCTCCCAAAATCATGTATTTCCACATATAGAATTTGCTCATATTAGTCATAATCTTAACCACTGTTATGCACAGACTGCTGATCAATGTATTTATTAGCAATCCCTTCCTAAGAGCAGCCAGGCCTACAAAAGCACAAGAATGTTAAGGGGCATAGTTATGTGCTAGCCTTTGCCGGTGTAGACTGGCTGCATCAGCTCAAGCCTGTTGTTGAGGGTAATAACAATAAAACTTATACCCTCGAGGATTACACCAGCCATCTGCTTGTGCTACTGTGTGTCAGTAAAAGTGTATGGTTCACACAACATATCCCTTCTGACTGTTTTCCCAAGCATTTCGTTCCTGTTGTGAGAAACCATCAAAAGTCTGCATAATATTAGGGCCCAGCTCCTCCATGACAGTAATCCAGCCTGTCTGAGCTCTAAGGAACTGTTCAGCATGGATGGACAGATCACAGTGATGCTATCTGCCAATACCACTTCTCTCATCCAACCTATGGATCAGGGATCCATCATTTTTGTTAAGCATTTTAACAGGAGGAAGCATTTGGAGCAGTGTTATGTAGTCAGTGTCATCCCTAAGGAGGAGGATGATGGACCCAAAAAGACATTGCAGAATTTGAAAAACTACGGTATCAAGGATGCAGTTTTCAGCTAGGGTGATGTCTTGGATTGTGTTCTTGTGGATACCCTGTGACATCTTAAGCAAGGTGTCACAGAAACCTGAAGAGGAGCATGACTTCAAAGGATTTGAGCTTGAAGATTTTGCTTTTGTCATCAATCAAGCTGGGGTCAGAGAGTTGGTGGAAGAAGTCAGGTGGTGGTTGGAAGATGATGCTGGCATGCTTAGATATCACCACCTGACTGATGAGGAGATTGTCACATAAGTGTCCAGATCGTATGATCTGATAGAGGAAAATTTGGATGATGTCTTTGATAGAGCATTAAGTTGTTAGTATCACATTGTCTTCCATAGAATAAATATGCGCTGTAAATGACTGTAGCTTGTTAATGCTTGCTCTTGACTTGTATCGTATTGAATCATTTATTACGTTATCTATTGCAGGCTGTTCATAATTTTGTTGACTATGTCTTCATTTGACTGTCTTCCTCTTATTCATCTGACTGAGATTGGTGGATATCCTGTTTGTGAAGCATTGCTAACATCCCATTAGTCAGTTCATACTTTTTGATCATCATATCCCTCAAAATTTCACACCAATGATAGGCACATGGCCATAAAGCAGATTCCTTCACATTTTGGCAGGTAAACTTAATTGTGTGCATTTCTTCCAGTACATTCCTTCTTTTCTGGCTTTTTTAAGATATTTTGTTTCTTTTTCAAACTTTGTAAGTTTTGTGACCCACATTCAGCACCTGTAGTGATCAAGAGACAGTTGCCATTTAGGTGTCATTGGCGAGTTATCCAGAATAAGCCTGGGTAAACTAGCACTCATATGATGACTCCCAAGGCTGGCTATACAAATTGTTGTATGATGACTTCTGGTGTTGAAGATTAATTGCAGCCCAGACCAATAAAACATGTATTTGTTGCTTAGAAAGGTGTCACGATCTTATCCTGCATTGACTTGACAGTCTTTCAGTGCTAGTCATATGATGAGAGCTGTTAATTAAAAATGCAGTTAAGCACTTTGTCTCTTATCCAAATGATTGTAACTTACATCAGTCTAAAATGCTATGAAAGCCATTCATATTCATGAATCTTTCCTCTGCAATATTTATTGATCATGAATAATTTTGTCACAGTAGGCTATAGACCTTGTTACCTCAACCTGTCATCCCAATTCATTGCTTGGAGCAGCCACCAAACTAGTCCCCATTCAAGTCTTTTATGGCAAAGTTGTGATAATTTTTTCTCAATTTTTTATCCCTGATTGAATTGTCTTAAAAAGGACATAATGTTATAATGCTGTTAGGCTTTATAAATTAATCTCAACAATTCCAGCTACAGCTGCATCTGCAGAGCATAGTTCTTTGCTTTGAAATGTAGAGAAATTTATGCAAGAAATTCTCGGGGCAAAGAAAGACTAAATAGCTTTGCCCTGCTCTCAGTTGAAAAAGAATGTAGACTGATATGCTAGACCATATAGCTTACTTGTATTCTTTCACCAAACCACTGATAAAAATGTACTATGTGTATTTAAACATTAACTTTTGTAATTCTTCTGAAGACATTGATATTTCATTTGGAATATTATTCACATGTGAAATGACACTGTAATTTTATTTTAAACTATTTCATTACATTAGATCTTTTGGTAATTGAGGTATTGTTACTGTTGCACTTGTGTGTATTGCTCATTCTGTAGTGTCAGACTCTTACTTAGATTGTAGTTGGGGTTTATCCTCATCACATAAACAGCAAAGAGAGGAACTTCAACTGTTCAGTTGCTAAGTATGTGTTTATCGATTACTTGTTCAGAATATTGGGTGATGTAAAAGTTTTGTCGACACCTTAGCCTGTGCTTCTGTTTATTCCATCCAGAAACATTGTTTTTACCCAGTTTTCCAGACTTACCTATAAAGGCATGTTGCTTCAGTACCAGATGGTCAGCCTTACTATATGATGTTATGTAATATAATTAATTGAAAATTATATAATTTTGCACATTCATAAATGATACAAATTTTATTGATAATTACCATTGGCAGCTTTTGTTATATAGTATACCCTAAGTAACATCTATCATAAGCCCTTGTTTCATATTTGTCTTGTGCTTTTGAGGAAGTTTCTGAAGTATTTTGCAAAGCAAAAATATTTTTACATATATTGCAAACAGGTGTTTACCTTCAGCATAGCCTTGAGATATTTCTTTTCATTTTGATTAACACTTTAGCACTTGTAATTGAATTGTGGCAGTAATGAATAGAGGTGTTGAGTGAAAGAAAAGAGCATTTCAAATTATATACCAAAACTTTGAATGTAGTATTAATTAATGTAATAAATTGACTGATGATTTTAAGGATTGAATAGTTGTGCTGCTTAAGGAGATTCCATATATGCCAGATATCAGAAGGATATGCCTGAATCACCTTAAACTCTAAATCTGCTTGACATTTCACTCCCTCCGTCTCATACAAGTAAAGACCAGAACCCTGTGAAACCTTTATCTTTGGTTACCTCACTGGGTATTGAATTGAAGACTTGACAGTTCTAGGAAGCCTTGCACTAAACTTTTCCTTTGTCTTTCTCATAAGTGAAAAGTAGCCATGCTATAATGCAAAGAATGCACACCATATTTTGAGGGGATTTGTTGGGACTAAATATATTACTATTGAAAACAAATACTGTAAAACAGTTTCCTCTTACTAAGTCTCAAGGTTCAATCCATATTAGGCTTTAATAGTGACAGAAAGTGCTTATATGAATTTCTTTTTATTCTGAGTACAACCATTGATAGCATTGTCTGAAATTGTTGATTGTGGATTTAAAGTTTATTTAAATATACAGTACTTCAGAACTGTTCCCATACCATTATTTTAAGTTCAGAATTGTCCTAATACAGTATTAAAATTTTGTATTTGTAAGCCTACTAATATTCATCCCTCATCACCCTTTTTTTTTCTTGCCCTTTGCTGCCTATTTGCTTCTCTGCTGTCTTTTGCATCTTTTGATATTGTGATCATCTTTCTTTACCTTTTTGGGTTTTTGTAACTACTTTTTCATACTTTTGATCTTGTTGTGATACTAAAATTACTAAAATTATTGCATTTTTTTTTTATCTTCCAATAAAATATTGCTGATCATGTTTGTCCTAACTAATGATTATTAACATTTATTTCTTTCACTAAAATTCTGGCTTTATTGTTGTAATCCAAACATTTTTTTATTCCCTGTACTTGACTACCTCTTTTTATTGTATGTATTTTATGCATGAAATGTGTTTATTCTTTTACTGCTGGCAATATTTTCTCTCTGATGTACATTTTTCCATACTGTCAAATGGCAATACACCATAAAATTTGCTTTAATATCTTCTATGATGCCTTTATGCATAAATGCTTTGCAATGGCTACTGCTGCTGCTGTGATGCTTCCTTGCGGCTATACAGGTTAAATCCTCACAGAGTGCCAAAAAGGCAGCCTCACTGCGTGCCAAATTCGAGAAGTGGGAATCAGAGGTCGAACGCAACAATGAGTACAACCGGAGCGATAGACCAGAAGATGAAGAAGAGTGCATGCCATCTATCGACACCGCCCGTAACCTCCGTGCCATGTTTGAGAACAAGGCCCAGGAGGCATCTCGGCCGGTTACTGATCGTCCTAAGATCAAGGTCAACAGATTTGTGGTAGGTTCTTTATATTTATGATTTTCTTTTTAAGCAACTTTTTAAAAGATGCATTTGTTTTGTATTTGATATATTCTGTATTATGTAATTAGCATTGTTTGTTAAGTAGCCTATTAGTTAAACATGTCAAGTGATTATAAAGCAGTAGATTATAGAGCAGTAGAGACCCAGGAGTTTATTGTACTGTAAAGATTCATATCATCATAATGAGTGTAAAACTTGTATGCTCATTCAACCATTTTATGATTATAACACATTTAGATATGTTTTATGATTAGAACATGGATTCCAGTGCTGGAAACTTTTTTGGCTGAACTTCCATTCCGAAAAATAGACAGTGTCTTGTCATTATATATTTATTCTTTGTAATATGAAAATTTATGCCGTAACACATGTAAATTACATTTCTGCTTTGTGGAATTAAATGTGTTTCGAAAGGAGCATGCTTATACATAGTGTAACAAAATATTGTTGTGCATTTTCTTAGATTACGAAATTTCTCATTACCTTTTTATTTACTTTTTTTCAACTTTTATGTGATTTGCCTCTGATCCTTTTAAAGTGAAATGTTATATTCATTTGTTATGTTAAGAATACTGACATTGAATGATATTTTTAGACTGAACATGATTACTAACTTATAGAGCTATGCAGTATGTTTTGGTGAATTTTTGTATATATTTTTATGTATACATTTTCTTAGTCTGCACTTTTACTAATATTAGTGTTATAAGTATATCGTAATAAGAACAATGTACTGTACCTGTGCAAACTGTCACTTTTAATGTGTGTGTATGTTTGTAGCTGTGTTTATATGAAAGAGCTTTTTTGTATTCATAGGAAGGAATTTCCTAGTCATTGTGTCATCTCTTACAACTTAATTTCTTATGCTTGTTCATGAACTTCTTCACATTTAAAGGGTTTTTGTCATATGCAGTTTATTTTTTCAAGCTTTTCTTGTCAGGCCATCCACACTATAAACACAGATAAATGGTATAATTTTACCAAAAAAATACTATTTACAAGATGTGGATCACACTTGACAGTTGAGCACAAATGTAATGGGCTTCATACATTTTGTGTTATGGTATTTGCACTACTTGCACAGTCATCATTATGTGTGATCACTTACTACTTCACAGACAGATAAGACGAATGCTGACAAAATTGAAGGCTGAGAAAATTAATCAAGACTGCCTCAAGAGTGAGTAATCCAATGAATTGTTCAGTATTGCTTCATTTGAATAATCCATAGATGAAAAAGCCAAAAGTGTTAAGTTAAACCAGGAAATACAGAAGCTGATAGTTACAAAAAAATCATGTTTTGAAGAATAAGTAAATTATAAAGTACACAATAGTACCATTGAGAAGGTGAAATCTTTATAAGTCACAGGAAAGAAGGAAGAATGTTTTCTCAGGCTTTTGTATATTTTCAAGACTGACTCAGAGGAGTAACATGAAAAATGGTATACTCAGGAATAACACAAAAGTAGTACAGGTTATATAAAGAAAGAGTTGATAAGGAACAAGACTTTTTACCTGATGCATCAGTAACTAAGGAGCAGCATTCTCCCCTTTATTCACCAGCACCTGAGGAACATAGCCTTTGACCTGTTCTCACATGTAGATCAACATTACTGTAGTGATTGTGTTAGCAGCTTTGATGCACGAGACCGGGTTATAGTGATGGGTGATTTAAATGCGGAGGTGACTAATGTGACAGGTAAGGGTATAATTGGTGTACATTGTGTGTTCAGCTTTGTAAATGGAAATGGTGAAGAGCTTGTGGATTTGTGTGCTAAAAAGAGACTTAAAAAAGACACCATGAGTATCTAAATATCAAGGCTCTTCATCTGACCCTCCATCAGCCAAGGTACAAGTCTCTCCCTGGCTCATCATTAACTAAGAAGTAGGGATCTCCCCAACCCATCAATACTTGTGGAACAAGGCTCTTCGCCTAACTCATGAGTACCTAGGGAATATGGCCCTCCACCTGACCTTCCAGTACATGAGGAATAAGGTTCTGCACCTCTACAGTCTACAAATTGGTTGAAGTGAATCAGATGGAATTTAATGAAGATATATTCAATTAATTGTACAGTGATAACAGTATAGAGATCCAACAGGGAAACTGAAATAGACAGAAAAAGACATCAAAGATCTAGGAGTGATTGAGAAACTAGAATTGACAGCTTACTTCTAGAGGTGTTGCATTGCCACAAGAATATGTGGTTTATAGGTTAAAAATGTCTCCAAAAGTGTCATAAATCAGGTGGTATATTGCATAAGACCTTCATATTCTTATGAAAACAAAATCTTGTGAAATACCTCTTCATCATATAACTCGGCATTTTGTTCTAAGCCTGATGTGACATATGCCTCCCAGGCCAAGCACCATTTACACAGTGGGATCATAATCACATGGCCAAGCTCAGCTAATCACCGCAGTTCCCCATTATCTTGGGTGGCAGTGCAGATTTATTGTGTTTATACCACTTGTGGGAACTTCTAGATGTGCTTTTCTCTTTATTAATCATTGATGAATTGCTTCTGTGATGGAATTGAGTTTTACCCTAGCTGCTTGATGATGTGGTTCACAACCTGGTGCAAGTAAATGAGTCAGGAATATATAATAGGTGAGGAAAATGAAAGTCAAATTGTTACAGAATCTTTGTAGGAGTATATTCCGGGAAGTGCTTGGATGCGAGAAAAATTGATGATTAAAGAAGTGTAGCAGCTGAAGAAAACAACTTGACAAATTTGATATGTGATGAGCACTGTGCACTTGTCCTACCTTAGGCAAAATCTCACTGTGTGTAATATACCTGTAGGGAGGCACTTTTGCTCTTCACTCTTTCTCTCATGCAGATAAATGTGCACAAGTAAGCCACAGAGTAATAAATGATATGACATTGATGCCTGAGAATGTATCATAGAGCATTTGACAAACATCAAAGACCAAGGAATAATGATACAATGAAAAATTCACATAATAGGGCCACATTGAAAAGATAGTGTTGTAAAGGTAAATGATGAGTGGTATGATAATAAGAACAGTCACTTCAAGAGGTGGACTGTTCATGATGAAAATGTTTGATATTTACATATGAAACACAGTTGAATACTATAGCATTGTGTGGTCACTAACCAGACTGGTAGAAATAGACAGGTTAGAGAGTCCTTAAACACTTGGCAGATAGAATTGAAGTACTAGAACATTGGAAGGACTGCAACTATACAGTAATGAATGAACATGGGAAAGATACAAAATAAACTTTGCTTGGCAGCAAGTGGAGGTCCAAAATGAGAATATTTCAGAACAGAAAGCTTCACATGGGAAAAAAAATCAGGTGATTAAATAAAAGGATTAACATGGAAATCTATTGAAAAGACACCAGACAAAAATATTTCATTGCTGTCAGGAAAAGGAACAGTATTTCAGTGTCTGACCTAATGAGATGAGAGATTTATCCTGAGTAAGCAAAGAAACCTTATGTAAACTTGACAGGTGGCAGGAGGGAATGCCAGATCAACTACTATACTCATGATGGCAATGGAATACAACATTACAAAGCATACAACATTATTACAGAGCATTACACTGTGGCCCTACTACAGGCAAATTTTTGCCATAGGTACTCTTGGGTAGGTTGGTTCTCTTTCTTACTTAATGTACAATACCATGTCTGAAGAAAAGAATGTTCTGTTAAATTTACCATAAGTAATGGTATTCTCTTCAATACATATTATTATTATGACATCAGACATAGACATTGAAGAAAGTACTGTACAGTCAGATGATAAGGTCATAAGGAAACCAAGAAGAAGTACACCTGATGGAATGTATGAAGAAGATTTAAGCATATGAGCCAGAGAATGATGAGCACTATATTATTCAAAGGGCCTGTAGAGAAATTTGTAGAAATTGTAACAGACATCAAAGATATAAGTCATCATAAATGAAAAACTTAATGACCTCTTGAGCCACTTCATTCCATCCCATGCATGTCTCTTAATCTCAGTTGTTCAGACCCTGTTTCCCCATAAGCTCCTTCACTCTATCCTTCCAAATCCTTGATATCCATCTCCACCTTGGTCCCTCAACTTTTCACACATAGGTCCTCTTAATCAGTCACACATAGGTCCTCTTAATCAGTCTTTCTTCACGCAACCTCTCTATGTGTCTGAACCATTACAGTACACCCTAGTTATCCCTCTCTGTTAGATTGATCTTACTACCATATCCCTTTCTAAGACTGACATCCCAAAAAGATGTGAAATATGAATATGAAAGAGCCATATGAGAAAGATAGAAAGACTATTCATTGTGCTGCAGTGAAGTAAGAAACAGGTATGGAATGAGCATAGAAAGATTTAAAAGGAACATAGATAGTAGTAGTTGGTAGGAACAGTAGGTAGGAGCCTCTAAAAACACTGCTAGAATTGTCCTCTGCAAGTTGCCTGTGAAGGGTGAGGCACTAAAGACAAAGAAGCCACACTGAAGTCCAGTTTTGCAGTGGCCACTCCCTTAAGAGAGTTCCCAAAGTTAATGGGCATCAGAGACATAGTTAGATAGATGAATTGTTAAAAGCTCCTGTAGATGAATCTAGGATTGCTTGTTGTGTAATTTGCATAACTACAGAGAGAAATAGTACTATTTATTAAGCAAGACGTGCATTGAATACTATATATTGGCCCTGCCTAATGGCAAAATCTTGTCATAGGCACTTGTACATAAGTACTCTTTCTCATAGAGTGTCCATTCTCCTTGACTGTCTCATATACAAAAAAGGGTGAATGTTTCATTTTGATAGGTGACAGTTTGCATAGTTGAATTAAAACATTTAAGTGTTGATGTGCCTTGTCCAATATCACTGACATGACAGATTGGTCAGTATCTTCCTAGATGGCCCACACCTTAGACTGCATGTCAGGAATGTGTATACTGTGGGCATGACACCACAAGAGTGTATGTTCTTTCCTTCATCCCTAACCCATAGGTTAACTGATGACATATAAAGTTCATGATATGCATTACCAAATAACCTGATGAGTTGTGGATGTATTTTATTAACACTGTAACAAGCAGCCCCAGAAGTAGTCAGCATTTTGTCAAGTTTGGTGGTCATTGGCTAAACGGATTAACCAGACCAGCATGATATAGTCTCTGGAATAAAGGACCAAGGTCTCCATCCCAGCTACTATCTATTTTTCCTTGCAAGTGTTGATTTTGACCACCAGTATTGTTACATAGTATAATATATCAGAGTGAAGGAGACTTATAACATCACTACCAGGTTGTAATGATGCACATTTTATCTGAAGATTGGGCTTTATTCATCCTCAAGTAAGTCCAGCTAAATCTCTAAGTATCCTCATTCAGAAGTCATCAAGAAATGGAGTGTTACAGTGCATCACATGTTGGAAATGGTTTTGAAGGAACAAAAGACTAGATCAGACCTAACTTTAACCTTCAAATCCCTGCTGTGGTGGTGTGTGATTCTCGTGCTTTATTGAATGCCTCACCTAGTGTAGTTAGTGTAAACTAACTACTCTTACATTTACATTTTGCTTTTGTTATAGAAAAAGTGGTATCTCTTCTTTCTCTTTTTATTGAGATATTTACGATAGTATGGTAATATTTTTCTTGAGCATGTCATGGAGAAAAGACATGTGCAAGTGCTGTAAGATTATACTCAGATGAAAGGAAGCATCATCCAATTTTCTTATCAGCATGCTCACAGGTTTAAGACTGTGTATTCATAAATGTTTCTAGTTTTTTCTTTGTATTATCTATAGATCCAAAACACAAGAAGAGTCAGAAGAAATAGAGACTTTTGATATTTCTTTTCACAAAATGTTTTCTAAAATAAAGATAAGCTTGTGTAAGAGTATGAAACAAAAAAGAGATTTTAAGGAAAGGTGATTACTTTTTTACCAAGTACATTTCAGCTGGAGTTAAGAAGTTCTTTGACTCTGTTTTAACTTCTAATCAGATTAATGTTTTTAGAAATTTAAAATAATAGTTTTCCTCATGTTATTTATGGATTAATAAGTTTCATTGATGTTGGTACTATGATTGTATAGATACCTGCAGAGCTTTCCGGTAGCACATAGATATAGGGGTTTCTGACTCCTTGATTGGTGAAATTTGACATATATTTTTGGATGATATAACCTTTCGATACTTTTTCATAAGCATCTTATGATTTCAACATGTAAATTTTAGTGAGAGGTTTGCATCATTATCAGTCAGATCTTTCAGCATTTGTGTATATTAATGCTTAACATGTTGATGAGAGAAGAGTTTATCATTTATTCACCACTAGTAGATACATGAGACTAACCCCACTTGCAAGTTCTTGGTGGCCTTTGGTTGACACTTCACCTCCCATTCTCAGTGAAAGACCTGCCACAGCTTGCTTGGTGTCCATCGTCCATCAACATCTGTTAAGCCTTTCTGAAAGGCTCATAGATGTTCAACTTCTTCTAGCATCATCTAAAGCACAGCTGCCACCTCAAATGTTTTATGACAGCAAGAAGTGCCATATACTCTTGAAGCAAAACACATTTGGTCTCAAAGAAAAATAGCTTGAGACATTACCCAGGAGTAAATATGATTAAGCTGATTGTCTCCTAAGATTTACCAGATGAAGTATTATTCAGTCTTAAAAGTGACTGGCATATATTTCAAACATTTTAAAGCTGAAACATAAAGCAAGAAAAATGTTATCTATGATTTTGTTATGGAAATGAAAGTCTGCATTCAGGAAGAAAATTTTGTATGTGACAGAACGTTACATTCAGATTGCAGCATCAGAGTCTTCATGTTTAAAGGTGTAGTTCTTTCAAAGGAACTGGTACTTATCACACTTTTCATGTTAGAAGTGTGAGGAGTGAAAGCTTATGTATATTACTAGGGAAGCTTGATTAACCCTTAAAGGACAGAGCCAAAGAAATATAGTAGGGTCCCCAGAATGGATAGTTATCAAAAGATTTACAAAGATTCGTCTTCTGTTAAAAGGGATCGTCAAAAATAGCCGTAAAAGAGAAAATCAGATAAAGTAACCTTTCTTGTTGCTGTACAGACACAAAAGTGAAGCACAGTGTGTGCTTAGCTTATCATTGGTCTTTTGAGACTTCAGTGTTTGTTTCTTACCCATCATCTTAAGTGGATAAGTGATGCACAGAGTATTCCCAGTGCTAGCAGTTTAACTTTTGATAAATCATCATTGTTATCATTAGTGCCGATAAGATGATCACTGATTAGCTTTAGATGTATCTTACACACTAGGGTTGTACTTTCTCAGATCATAGTATATATTCAACTGACTTCCTAGGATCCTTTCCTTATGCTAATTGTTGCTTGTGACATAAGGTATTTCTACATACCAATAAAGTGCATTTCCCAATTTGAAAAATGTCAGGAAAAAGCAAATCATACAAGTTAGGGTAGAGTACCAACACCATTAACCCTATGACCCTCATCATATTATGTAGGTAAACGACACTCCAGGATATTTTTCTGGTGCTAATTATGGTTGCCTTAGGCATCAATGTATGCCAACAAAGTACACCTTTCAAATTAAATTGGGGTGGGATGGGGCAAACTGTGCAAGTATGGCTCAAGTACGTACATTGTAAAAAGTCTGAGAATGGCTAGAGTCCCTTAAGGGTTAATTATTATAATTAGTCAGAGCCATTTCCTTGATTATGTATTTTTTTCTTTTTTATGGATAGTTAAGGACAATAACAAGTTTCTTCTATACGTTTGAAAATGAAATATTACATAACGGACAGTTAAGGGCAGTGATTTGAATTTTCTTTATACTTATGTCATTATGAGTTTTATTGTTATCTTTATCATTATTATTACAGTACTAATTATTTTAATGATTATTGTGATTATTACTTGACTTTTTATGAAGGTCTTTATGTAATTATGAGTTTTATTATTATTGTTATCTTTATCATTATTACCATGGTACTAATTATTTTTATGATTATTATTATTATTGTGATTATTACTTGATATTTTATGAAGGTCTTAGTTGTTTTAGTCTTTGTGTATGGTTCTTTACATGCAACATTACTATTGTTTCATGTTGAAGACTCGATGTTTTCAAGTATTCTAAATTATTGTAATATTTGCTGGATGTTTTAAGTATTCTAAATTATTGTAATATTTGCAGGATATTCCTTCATTTTTTCTGTCATTGTAGATAATATTTTATGTTCACTCATAGTTTCCAAGCGGTCAGCAAATATCATTTACTCTTATATATGCAGACTTGGTCAGCAATCCAAAGACCACCTGACTAAATATCTTCTTGTCTGGGATGAAGTAATCTCACTCATTAAGAAGTGGCATAAATTGAGTGTTAGCTTTTGTAAAAAATTGTCTTTGGTCATATCAGCTTTTCTCATCATGTAATACTGTTTCATTTTATTGAATACTGGTGGTTGGGGACATATCCATTCATGTGATTCGTGCAATAAGTTTTGTAAATTTTGTTTAGGTGAACATGCTTTCCATATATGCAAGTTAAAGATTATAAGATTGTACTTCGTGTATATCCATGGGTTTGGTCATACACTTTTTTTCTTATTTTTTTGATGAAGGAGGACAAATTCCACCATGCACAGAATATATCCTTGTAAAGGTGATAGCAGTATTAATGCAATAAACTTAAGGGATGATTTTATGTAACTGAGAATTTAGCATCTATCTTGCTTATGTTATATTCAGTTAAGAGAATGAATAGTACTGAAATGAATATACACTCTATATTTCTCAATTGATATGCTTGTTTCTGAATGTCGTTATCAGTAATATTGCAAAAAAGTATAAGCCATACTGCAAAAAAAAAAAGTTACATATGGAGTACTTTTGCAGTAGTATGTCATTTGTGGTAATTTGGGGTAGTTTCATGTAATAGTAATAAATTTTGAAACTGTAACAATGTAGCTTTTGAAAGGATATCAACTTAGGTCGTGGTTATTCTCAAAGAATAAACAGATTCTGAGTGTTCATAGTTTTCAGCTTGTAACCTTGCTTCAGATTACCCACATAATGTAAGTCTTTGTGTGGACATTAGATTTCTTGTTCTCTATCGCCAGAAATATTTATCCCACACACAAAGTTTACCTCCTTGTATTGTTAATTTGTGAATTAATTTCTTAATGATGAGTCAAGTTACGTACCTAAAGAGTGTATTAGAGTATGGCAAAATTGTGAAAGTGCAATTTTCTTATATGATTTA
Source organism: Panulirus laevicauda (assembly GCA_032273605.1). Classification (NCBI taxonomy): domain Eukaryota; kingdom Metazoa; phylum Arthropoda; class Malacostraca; order Decapoda; family Palinuridae; genus Panulirus; species Panulirus laevicauda. Next base: position 16,997 of record JAUTXX010031201.1, read on the forward strand.
GTAGTTCCCTGCAGTATTATTCATGAGTACATAAGAACACAGATTTGGCAGATTTCAAATGATTTGTAGACTGAGAATGGGTTACTGTAATGATCCAGACCTCAGATATACATTTAGTAACGTAGCTTAAGAAACATGCTTTAGGAATTATTGCTAAGCAAAGGGATACCATAATTATGCCATATGCAGAAGAATACTGAAAACCACTCAGATACTTTTACTGTGACTGAATGAATACACTTAAAGATTTAAGGAGGAGTACAAACTGTTATCACTGTAAAAATAAGTTACTCTGTGACATGGAAAAGAAGGCTTTCACTTCCCCTTTGCTCTGGCAAAACTAGCATTCAGAATGCTTCAGTTTGGAGTTTTATTTATTTTTGTTTATTCTCTGCGCTATGATGTGCATATGCCACCCTGCTCAAAATAAGGTAGTTTAATAGACATAGATTTATAAACAAGAATACTTAAAAGTTTTTTTCTGTAAAGACAAATTAAATGATTAGTATGTCACAAATTACAGAAACCAAAGCCAAGGATATATATCACAGTAATTGTAAACCATAGAATATACCATACTAATTCCATGAAGGGATTATGTTATGAGCCCTTTTAGTGGTAACTTTGGCAGTCATGCATCATCAGTAGGGAGATTCACTGTTTGCCACAAGACTGCTTCCATCATAATTTAGCAGTATATTTTATGTTAAAACTTGACCTTTTATGTAGTTTCAACTTTGTATTTAAATTGGTTAATAAATTATTATATAAAGGGAGTGTCCGTGAATCCATCACATTGTATCATCTACCTGAAAGGACATCAAAATATGGTAAGAAAGAAGTTTGATGATGCTGTAATTGAGTTTTTATCTAACATTTGTGAACTTTTCATTGATTTATGAATTGCAGAAAAGTTTGTTTTGAATAGTCTTTTACAAGTATGTTATTTATTCACTGTCTTGTTTATTATTACATTAATATATGATTGCATTGTATGTAATGTTTTGAAATTGCTTTTTGTCATGGGCATGATTCTATCAAGATTCTTTAGCATAGATTATTATAGTTGATTTAGTTTATTAACAAAGTATTTTATGTGCAGTACTAATTTTGTAATATTTACTTATTAAAGGTATAGTCAGCAGTTACTAAGTTGGATTAAGCAGTTAAAGCATGTATCATTTGTCAGAATCATTTACAAGTAGGAAATACACATTGCAGAATTAAGCTTTCATGAATAATTTGCTAAAGACAAATGTTCATTTGAAGATATTTCTCCCCTGTCCACACTCTCAACCACACTCTTTTTATTTCCACACATCTCTCTTACCCTTACATTACTTACTCGATCAAACCACCTCACACC
>JAUTXX010031311.1:2175-14179 GCA_032273605.1 Panulirus laevicauda
TATATGGATGACATGAACAATATGATACTGTAAGTAGCAAGAATTTAGGCTGGGTCACCGACAACTGTGGCAAGTTGGTCACCAGGAATATTCAAAATTCTGATTATTATAGATTATGGGAAAGAAGAGTGTCGTACCCTCACTCCGTAACTGCATACCCTGTCCTTTCTCATTTTGAACTTAGTTTGTCACCTCTAACCATCCTCATGTTTGACTACCTCTAATCATTCTGAAGTTTAACCGCTAATTACCTTTTTTCATCGCCAGTCAATCTATTTACTTATACAGAACAAAAGTGGTTTAAATTTTCCTAATAGCCTTTGATGTGGGGGATTTATCGAATGCTGTTTGAAAATCTAAATCATATCAGCTGCTTCATTTTCATCAAACATGTTCATTATATCATGTGAGTAATCAAGAAGATTTGTGAGACATTAACGATTTATTAAGTGCTGATCATCTAAACGATTTACAATCTTGTCTCGAATTATGGTTTCCATAACTTTGCCAAGCACAGACGCCAAATCAATCAAGCGATAATTTCCGAGCAGAGAATCATTTCCTTTTCTTGATTATCAGAGGTAAATTGGCAAACTTTTAATCCTATGGAACTTTCCCCAAAGCAAATGACTTACTATTAAGAGCAGTTGAAGGCTTAACTATCATATTTTTGGCCTTTTTCAACTTATCGGTTCTTGGGTTTTGATTAGGGTACTTTAATTCCGTGTGGCGTTACCTTTATGTCACATGAAGACTACAGTCATCCCTACTGCATCGTATGGGGTCATCACACTCATCGTGTTGCATCATATGACGACACACACTCACTACACTGTATCCGATGACAGTAAGATATTATAGTCCTTCATCAAGTGATAGAACACAGTCATCCAAAGGCATCAGATGACATGACAACTTTTTGCAATTCATGATAACACATGACAGAGCCATTTATCCTACTTTGTCACACGACAAATCATCCTGTCGGATCAATATGAAACAGATCATCATCATCGTACTGATTCATCCATCATATTATATTGTGCTCCAACAAGGCTGTGTCATCCACATGTCCGATATGACACTATCTGCGCGACATCGCCCTGACAGGCCACCATCATACTACTGGTTAAGTCACACTCTGTCACGCTACTGTAGTGTGTATTTATATGTCTTTCACGCTACTGTAGTGTGTATGTATGTGTCTGTCACGCTACTGTGACATTCAACAGCCCAGAGGCAAATCACCAGCTGTGACGCCTGATCTCGGTCTCACACGCGGCTCAAACATGACAGCTACAGTCAAGGGCAAACCATCAACACAACAATCGTGGGTCCCACAAGATGCACGAGAAAACAGTTCAAGGTTCGCGTCATGACACACCTAATGATGTATGACAAGGAAAAAGATCTATTTAGGCTAATAAACATCGCCATCGAATAACCATCCCACAGCTTCACACACCCTAGACATGACACTCACTAATCACCAGGCATGTATACTCCACTGTAAAAGTGACGTAACATGCATACGACGACTACATAGAATTCCATACTACTTCAGTTAACAGCTACTGTCAGTCTCTAAAGGCCGTTGTACGACGAGTCTCCCAATGTAACATAGAGCTGCCAGACGAACGAGCAGCCCAAGGTTGTCCAAAGGCAGTCGGTGGCCAAGATGGGTTGTCTCGTTAATTGGTGGATGGTTCAGCTTGATGGGCAAGCCAGCCGGGATACTCTCGGTATACTTCTATCTGTATCCGCTTGTTGCTGCACGACACTCTTTCCCGAAAACGTACGGCTGCACCAGGTGAAACCAGCTACATCAGGTTCTTTCCCCAGACAAATAGGAAGGTTGCGTGTGTGCTCAACGTACTTGGGTAGATTCGTTGGGTTACGCCCCACTGGCCAGCTTCGTCGTGTCAGGGGTAGTTAGCCGGCCAGTTTCCCCAAATCACTGGCCCTGGCGTTTCCACCACGTCCCTGGCCGATGGCGAGCTTTGCCGGGTTATTGACCCCTGTACAGTTACCAGGTCACGGACCGCGGCTGGCTGCTGTCACTAGTACATGGGCCGCTGGACGGTTTCGCCAGGTCAAAGGCCGTTGACAGTTTAGCCAGGTCACGAGTCGCTGGTCCCTTTCCGTATGCCACTGGTCACCACAGGTTTTGCCAGGTATGGGCCGCTGGCAAAAGATGTGCGTCTTACAAATCTCCAGGTAAATGGATACGGCCATGCAAGACATTGGACACGAGAGCTGTGTCCAGCAGCACAGGACTCGAAAGCTGACAATTATTTACCGTGACTAACACAAATATATCTGACAAAATAAATTCTCAAATATTAAAAAAAAAGTTTTTTTTTTATGTTTATCATTCGTAAAAGCTGCACATGACGACGGGTCCCATGTTTGAAAGCTTTGATAAATATGTATGGGAACCGTCAGACAGATCTTGGCCGTGATACCACCATCAACAAGATACGTTTACAAGAAAATCTCATGGAACACTTTGAACACCTGGGGTTTTAGGCAAAGGCTACCGGCAGCAGATATGTTAATGTTTCCTGAGGGAGTGCACCTTACGGTAAAGATTCCTTCTATCAGAACGAAAAGGACGATGTTTTTCTTCCTCCGAGTTGCTATATTATGCAGAAAAGGACTGCGTCACGAGTTTCAATGTAACTTTTCTAGCAAGTTATATATTCACTGTCAGGAGATGGTTCACACAGCATCATATAACTCGCTTCCAAAATCCTCTACCGGCTAAATGTGAAAGTTAGGTGCTCCCAAGCCTTCCGGACCGTGTTGCAGTAAGAAGATAGAGATGAGAGGTCAACCTCGCCAGGGTCAACCATGTTGACTAAAATTACTTCCACTTGCCTCTGCTGGCGGACTCCGACATCCTAAAACCACTTCATCTGCCTGTACCAGCATGAATAACCACATCCTTCTACAATAGACAGTTCATCAACTGATGGATCTTACTTGGCGTTAGAGACATCTACGTTTGGTTATTCAACATAATACTTTACTGGCAAGTTCTGTTTAGACAGTTCGATAAACACAGACTAGCATGTCCATCAAATACGCGGGAAGGTTTCTGAACTTCGATCATAATCATTCTTAAATGGAAGAATTATATCAGATGGGAATTATGTCACAAACAACAACTTTATGTACTGAACGTATAATGCATCTTCCTTGCCTGCTTCCTTCGTCACTAAGAAGTTCGTCAGCGATTCAACCAGCTCAGCAGCTTGGTTTAAGACAGAGCTCTTGTGGTAGATTACCTCACAAATCATCACATCTCTTGCTATATGCATAAACAGTCTCTGCTTAGTTAGGCTGTTGAAAACCACCACGTCTTAGCTAGTCTTTGATACTCTGTGGATAAGTATCCAGATATTTTTGAATTTCTTCATTCAGCAGTCCATATTATTTGAAATTCTACACGAAATATATGAAACAAGTTTGGGACGTACAACATCGAAACTGTCGTACGGATTGCGGATTATGTACAGGAAGATATAGTAAGTCAAGCTAAATAAAAAATTTCCTGTCAAAGTAAGGGATTACTGTATCCAGTATGTCTTGAAGCTATCTTGCGACGGAGAGTGGAAAAGACATACTATCTCCTTGACTGCGTACGTCTCATGACACCTGTTTCTCCAATATTACTCATTTCATGGAGAGTGTAGACTCTCGAAGTAAGCGCTCTATCAACATCTTCCACTAATTCATCAATTCATGAAAGATTTCTTATTCTTCACGTTGCTACCTCATCTTTGTAAACTGCAGATTAATTTACTCGAGCCAGCCCAATATACGTCTAGAGGATCAATCTACCATGTATGGAGGAGGTCAACAGGACAAAGGCTTGGGGAATACTCTCCGAGTCTCTGAATTGTTCTGACTAAACAAAGGTTTCCAAAGATAAGGTCAAAGGTCACACCTTCTCGAGCTTATGAAAAAAATCACATTTCCCTTACGTTCGCCATTCTTACGACAATATCATCACGGCTTCGTAATAACTGTAGCGAGATTCTTGTATGTGTAAAGTGCTCTTGTCGCGGATAGCTTAGAGGTGAGGGCTGCCTGTGACTGATAACTCCTGCCTCATAATAGCAGGTGGCGCTACAATATACATGAGCCAACATGTGAACCATTTAGCACAACAGTACGAACCTTGAGCACCACAGCACGACTCTGGTAAAAAGAAGTGACCTTTGACCTGACCCTTAAGAGCCAGTCATGACACCATACCTAAGGATCATACCGATGTACTCAAGGATCGTACAGCCGTGTTCAAGGCTCGTGCCCCGGTGTTGAAGGGTTAGTCACTCTCTTCATTCATATCTGAATTATCATCAAGGCATTTGGATCAGTATACATCCAGAGGCTGGATCAGTATCCTTGTGACATGAGGTTTGCACCAGTAGTTAGTTATAAAGAAGCTCTCCATATCCTGTGTGGTTGCCAGGACCATCTACATATAATCAGCACTGTCCCAGGACCAAGATGATGACTGAGGAAGATCACAGCTGAAGGTCAGGGGTGCACCTGGCCATACTCAATGTTCCGTCACTTTTAAGAAATGAATAATATACAGGTCTGGTTAAGCAGGACTGGGAGAGAGAGTTTATCTTTCATATGAAGATGTTAAATTTAACTACCGTCAGCAGGAGGAGGGAGTCTCCACTATCGTCAGCAGGAGGAGGGAGTCTCCACTAATGTCAGCAGGAGGAGGGAGTCTCCACTACTGTCAGCAGGAGGAGGGAGTCTCAAGTACTGTCAGAAGGAGAAGAGTGTCTCCAAGACCAAAGCTAAAGACACTTTCCTAGACTTTGTCATCAGTAATGTAATGAGGACGTGTGTCACAACTTTAAGCACAACAAGGATACTAAACTTCTTCCTTAAATACAAAATTTACCCGCCATCATCATTCCCTCACTCTGGGAAGCTTCATCAGGGAACTAAGATAGATGTGGTGAATTGCCAGCACTCATGATGCTAACCCGAGCCTTGACTCATGAGGCTAACCCGAGCCTTGACTCATGAGGCTAACCCGAGCCTTGACTCATGAGGCTAACCCGAGCCTTGACTCATGCAAAATATTCAGTGAAGCTGCTCTAGTTGGCACAGCGTAGCAGCCTTGGCCAACAAGTTAACAAGTTATCCATGCCATTGATTCTGAATGACTTGAGATTCTTCATCAGGTTTATCACTTTGACTCTCACGATGAAGGGACGGCCTTTTATACGAAAGGATCTTTACCGAGTGGTCAACTGAGCTACACTCAAAGTAGAACATGAGGTTCGATGGATGAAATATCACTCTTGCTCCATAAATATATGAAGAATGAGACTCAAATGCATGGACAAATGACTTCTTAGTTAAACAACGTTACTGCCACCTCCTTCATGAAGTACCCAAATCGTTTCATAATGGTTGACTTGTTTGTGATGTTTCGTTCCTTGGTTCTGCTCGCGGGAGATTTCAGAGATTTCGTCCAGAAAGGAATGCGATATAAATGTAAACACCTATTCATAACAAACAACTTCCTAAACATTGAGTCAGAGTAACCAAGATCATGTGACATTAGGTGACACATCACAACTAATGCTAGCCTGTGTTGTACCTATAAGATGTGCAGTTCATGTCTAACGATTTTTCAAAGATGTTAATTACGTGAGATAAGGACGACATGACTGTGCGTTACTGTGGCAAGTACCGCGACACTTTCTGTCCAACCTGCTACCTACATCTGTACAACGTGCCACTACATCTGTACAACCTGCCACTACATCTGTACAACCTGCCACTACATCTGTACAACCTGCCACTACATCTGTACAACCTGCCAGCTACATCTGTACAAGTCATGTTGTTTCATGATTCATTCGAGAAGCAAAGTCATTCTATATACGTTCATACCCTGTATAACATGGCAATGAAGTAAATATTTTCTTAAGAAGCCGAGACAATAAGTGGGCTAATGCGGGTTGAGCAGCAGGTTTAAAGTTTGCTTTTCTTTCCAGACGTTCATGACCACGCCTGGTAAAACACGTTCATGACCACGTTTGGTAAAACATAAGCAACTGCCTCATCTTGCTGCATTCCACCAGCAGTCACAGTCTAAATGAACAACTTTGAAAAGTATGAAGTCTGATAATGTCAAGACGGTCATGTCCTGGCCAGACATGATGCTATGTGTTGGAGAGGTTGTCAGGGTGGCCCTGATAGGGTCCTGCTACCTCTGGTGTGGCTGACATAAGGCGACCTGACGGTGACCTGAAGTGACAACGTGTTACTGTGAGAATTCTCTCTCTCTCTCTCTCTCTCTCTCTCTCTCTCTCTCTCTCTCTCTAAAGATTATTGCATATCAGTATCCTTAATATCAAAAAAAATAACATCCACTGCATGTCGCCCCTTAGCCCCCCCCCCCACACACACACACACACACACACACACCATTAGTTAGCACGGACCATCTCTGGGTTGGACCCGCATAGGTTCGAATCCTGAGCGTGGCAGCCGGCCTACATCTCATCCTCCCTCAGGGCTGGTCGATAAATTGGTACCGGGCTTAAGCTGAGGTGTGTATGTGTGCATATCTACATATGTAGGAGTAAAGGCATGATACATGTATACTAGGTTGAGAGACCCTCCCGAAACACACGAATACTACACAGTAATCACGCACAAACAACACAAAGATAATCAATTAACAAACAAAGATATTTCAGGCATCCAGCAGACGTAGTCCCAGTTCCCTACACGAGGCTCATAAGTCATCACGTTGTCCCAGACGCATATGGTAAAGTCAACACCAAAACCCTGAGCGAAATTTGGAAATACTGTCGTTGAGGGCGATACCCCGCCTCCACCGGCTCAGTTAATTATTCATGCTCTGAGCTGCCACACCTGCCTCGCCGCCGCCGCCGCCCGGGTGGACACCAGCTGGGGGAGGTGGAGAGGACCAGGGTGTGCCGGGGCTGGCAGTACAAGAGGGTCCGGGAGAGCGGCGCATAAATGCCGCTACATAACGTGGACATAAACCATACAGCAGTTGCCCAGACACCTACACTGTTCCCCAGACGTTACATTCCAGCAACGTTCTCCTCACTTCTTCCTCCCTCCCTCAGTGTTGCCTCCTGCTTCACAACAATACTCCTCACCGTGATTCTAGTCCTCGTTTCTCCATCACTCGTCACCAATACCTGTGCCTCCTCCGTCACGACCTCCAACTTTCTCACGCACTCCCTCCTTCAAACACCTACGGCCCTGGAACGCCGCCTGAAGGAACACCTTTGTACATTAACGATGTTAATTATGAAAGATGAACCGGTATCTCGCCCCATTAACCACTGATGAGACAACTGAACTTTTATAATCATCCTGAGAGTTCGTGAGGCCGATGACGACGGCCGGAGCTGAGTGTAGGGTTGCTCGAGGCTCACCTGCCCTGCCTTACCTCAGCTGCTATAACGCTCCACCTCCACATGTTATCCTCAGTTCTCGACTGGTAATATATGTAGGTGGTCAGCATATTCAGAAAATCACTTTTCCCTTATCGTCACCCACAGGAGATCCAGATTCGGTCTCGAACTGGTAATGAAAGTCACAAACACCGCCTCTTAGGCGGGACATCAAAATCATTTGTTCTTCGCATATTACAAAGAAAAATTGTTTCCTTCCATTTCCAATACCCGCTGCAGAAATAATGTTCCATCATGTACTCACCAGCAAGAAGTGGGAACCCGGCCACGAGCCAGCTCCACGGACCTTCCTTCACCAGACTCACCTGTGAGAAGAAGATATACGTCAGGTAAGATATGTATGTATACTGGTCACGTACAACACTTATCTCTGCCCCAACATTGTACCACTATATACATTAAAGGTCATGTAAAGGGAATAAAAAGGTACATAATGTGAATATAGGTTTATTTATAGGGAAGGGGCGAACTCATGTGCCACTGTATTTAAACAATCAAACTTACGGCCACTTACAACAATAACGATATCAAGCGAGGTAGTTGTAGCTGCAAGAAATGCAGTCTGGCTGCAACAACTCACTATGTGGCACCCATGTCTTACTGTGTGGCACTCATGTCTCTGTGTAGCACCCATATTTTACTTAGTGGCACCAATGTCTCACTGGGTGACACCCATGTCTCACTGGGTGACACCCATGTCTCACACCATGTGTGGCACTCATGTCTCACCTTGTGGCACCCGTCTCACACAGTGCATGGCGCCCGTGTCGCACACAATGTGTGGCACTCATGTCTCACTCACAAGTTCCGACTATAACATCATCCAATTACCTTATGTTGACATTAACTCACTTTATCTTTTTACGATGTATCTATTCTTGTGTGTGTATATCCACGGAAAACACCTTTCCCTTCAGTATTGCATTCTCATACTCTCTCGGTATTTTGTCACCAGGAGTATTCCAAGTCTCAGTTATCTCCTTTTCAGCCGTGACTGAAAATACTGACTTAGGTCTCATCTATTCGGGTACATCTGGTTGTTACTCATATCCTCCGTCACATGTCACATTTTATTCGTCAGAGCCATCCCACTCAATCTCCCTGAACCACAATGATCACTTCAGCAAATACCACAACTTCCTAACTTTATCTTTTCCTCTACTAATGAAATCTGCTCCAGGTTGGCTGGGGGACCCGTAACCTGCCCTTGCTCACCCTCTCCTCAATATACAAATTAGCAAGCCATGGATACAGCACTAGTCTGCTTCGCTCCACTTCCCTCCCCTGAGCATTCTCTCCTCCAACAGGATGTCATATATACTCTAGTATGCTCCCTCTGTGCTGGTAACCTGTCTGTCTCCACTACCCTCCGTACCTGGTAACCTGTCTGTCTCCAGTGCCCTCTGTGCCTGGTAACCTGTCTATCGCAAGTACCCTTTTCCTTTTTGGAAGCATGCGTTGGTACATCCCATCCCTAAGAAGAATGACCGCATTAACCTCTCAACTATAGTCCTGTTGCTTTGACATCTACCATTTCCAAAATCTTTGAATCCTTCCATAACCCCCATATTTTCAAAAAACTTGAATCTCAGTCCTCTCTGATCACCAGTATGGTTTCCGTAAGGCAAGATCCACTGGTATTTTTCTTTCGTATCTTAATAATGTCTGGTCACCATCCATAAAAGATTTGAGGGAATCCTATGTAGTTACTCTTGACATAACCAAAGGTTTTGACATGATATTTGCAACGGAGTCTAATCTCTAAGCTCCCCTCTTTTGGCTTCCCTCCCTCACTTTGCTTCCTAATACTTAGCTTCCTTTCAGGCTGATCTATTTCCATGGTTGTTGATGGATCAGCATCTTCCCCTTTTTCCATGAACAGCGGTGTCCCTCAAGGTTCTGTCCTCTCCACTATACTTTTCTCCAATTTATCAACAATTTTCTCTCTTTCACAAATAACCAAATGCACTCATACGTTGAAGACTCAACACTGCATTCCTCCACATCCTTCAATTCTGCTCCTTTTTCTCTACTCGATCTGTATCTCGTCTTGACACAACTTCCTCAGTAAACTCTGACTTGGACAAGATATTTTAGTGAGATACACGAATTTTAGTGAAGTTTAATGCCTACAAGACCCAGTTTCTACCCATATCTCAATCGAAAACTCACAACTTCTCTCTTTCCTTGGCGGTTCTGTAATTTCACCTCTTGACTCAATGATCATACTTGGTATTACTGTAACATCCACTGTGTCTTGCAAACCCCACATTACGAAAATAGCTAAGCCTAACTTTAAGAAACTTGAACCCAGTTTGAATGTCGAAATTTCCTTTCCTCCAAGCTGTTGCTCCGTTTATACAAAGGATTGATAAGTCCTTGTATGCAGCACTGCTCTAACGTCTGGGGTGACTCTAGCTCTGCATTCTTACTCGACAGAGTTGAGTCGAAAGCGGTCGGACATACAAACTGTCCCAAGCTAACTTCAAAACATGACCTGTTTGTCCCACGCCGCAAAGTTGGTTCACTCACTTCTTCTGTAGGAATCACTTTGGTTTTTACTCCCGAGAATTGGCTGCTTGTCTGCCCCTACCACTAGCTAAACCACGCAATACTCGGCAAACTGCTGCGTCACATAATTACCGTTTGACCGCTGGCAACTCAAGGATGGGCCATTTGATAACTCTTTCCCTACACCTCTAAACTTTGGAACCCTACCCTCTCATGTTTTCCCCAGCAATTATGACCTGGCACATTCTAAAATACAGGACTTTCACTTCCTCCAAAATTCGTAAATACTTTCCTTAGTCTCTTCTTTTTCCCTTTCGTTAACATCTCTATATCCTAATTAAGACCCGATCTTGATGGGGACTTTTGCCGTGACTGGAGACTAAAAGGAAAAATGAAAAAAAAATTGTGGAACACCGCTGCTCTCTGGGAGAGAAGAGGTAGATTTACCAGGCAACGCGTAACAGGCGGTAATTTGAATTAAGTTACAATGGTGGAACAATCAAATACAAAAAATGTTTGTTGTGAAAGAAATACAGTACAAGACTATTAGAGAGAGCAGTAATGAATATGATAGAATAAGGTATGTAAATCTGAGTACACATAAACAAAAAAGAAAACAATGCATATTAAATAATGCCATCATGAAGTGTTATATCAGAAGCCGAAGAGCCATTACTTACTGATGCCGTCCATCTTTACGGGAAACAACTTCTTTATGACGATGAGTAAAGATTTTTTTCTACGTTTTCCTCATCAGTGTTGACCTCTAGAGACAGCCTCCAGCCCCCATGACAGGATGACATTCTTTCCAACATACAGACGTTGATGTAAACGAAGATGATATATTTTCAGTACTATCGGAAACAAAAGTAATCTAGACACGCAAAATTCCCTCCAGTAAACCCTTGATAAACCTAAAATCACTTCATCCCCTACAAACGCACGCTCACTTTATCCTTAACAAACGCATTTCCACTACACCCTCGACACCACTAGCCTTTGACTCGACTCTTACAAGACTAGAGAAAAGCCGGGTCATGATGGTAATGTCTACTGTTAGAAATAAAAAGATAAAAACAGGAAACACAATGTTTTTACTCCTACGGAAGAAGCAATAATAAAACGCTGAGTCGTGATAGCTTTTAACGAAGAACAATAACATACTCTTGAAATGAGGTAGTAAAGACCATGACTGCTTTTTACAACAAGACACATCTTGCAGGGAAAGTTCCTCAGGAATGGAAGTCTGCCAGTGTTACTCAGGTAGTCACAGAAGGTTAGTGTCTGCCCGGAAATTATCGGCCAACTGACGCTCTCAATCGGCATACTCAAGGAAACCATAATACAGGGCAAGACTGTAAATCATTTAGAGGATTCTCATTCAACTGGCGATTTGAAGAATGGTTTTCAATATACTAGTTCTTATCAGACAAATATGACTGATTTTTTTTGATGATATAATCAAGATGAGTGGAGAATGTTCGTAAAATGGCTGATGGTTTCAGTCTACATTTTCAGGAATCACTGGATAAAGTCACTGGTCAAAGATACCTATCAGTAGTTACGTCACATTGTAAAAAGGACCAACTGGAGAGGTTAGAATATTGGTTGACTGGCCGTAAACGGAGTGGTGATCAAAGGTAAGTGTTGGTGGTTAGACGTAACAAGTTGAGTGCCACAGGGATCCTTCTTGGAACCTATTCTCTTTACGATATATACTAATAATGATGATTATTGGCTCCGGTATAAAATATAAAAATTCGCAGATTTTACGCCACGAGCTCATTTAGGCCAACTGCTAGATTGGGCTCACATCTGAATTTGAAGGTGGATAGGTGCAAAGTTTTAGACAGCGACAGTGATGGCAAGACAAACTATAGTGTGAGCTCTGTTGAGCTACATAACGTAAACGAGGAAAAGATTTAAGCGTAATAATCTACCAGTATCTTACATTTAAATCAAAAGTACACTGACACATTTAATAAAATAAAAAG
>JAUTXX010031420.1:6184-18360 GCA_032273605.1 Panulirus laevicauda
TATTTCTAAAGTCGTTTCTAAGTTCAGCTGTTTTCAGACCGTGTAAAATTGAAACAGGTTGGCAACGTCTACTACAATGCTTTGGAGGGAATGGTTGAGGAATGTGTGTGTTTGTGTGTGTGTGTGTGTGTGTGTGTGTGTGTGTGTGTGTATGTGTGTGTGTGTCTATGTGTGTGTTTGTGTGTGTGTGTGTGTGTGTGTGTGTGTGTGTGTGTGTGTGTATGTGTGTATGTGTGTGTGTGTGTGTGTTGTGTGTGTACCCTAGCCTGATCCAGGTGTCCATTTTATCGACCAAACCCTCGGGTTGGATGAACAGCCAGGTTCACTATAGACCGACTGCCACAACCAGGATTCGAACCTATGTGCTCGATCCTGGACGGCCTGTGAATGCATCATGGTCAGGAACGCTAACCGCTACACAGAGGAAGAGGAGGAGGAGAAAGAGGAGGATTTGTCCTACAGAGGCAACTCATCAATCCCCATGTCTCTGGTTCCATCTGAGATCTCCATTTTCTTTCATTTTTCTCCACCAGGCACTGATGTAAACAGTCCAGCTACCAGCTGTCTCTCTCGTGATGGTTCTGTGTCACTCTGTATACTTACCGTCTCTATGGCTTCAGTTCATTATCTCTCTTGTATACCTTTTGCTTGTGTCTCCAGGTCTCTGTTCCTCTGTCAACAACCTGTTACTCAGACCCAGAGTCTGTTCCTGTTTCGTATTCCTCTATTTTCAACTGTTTCTGGTCTCTGTCTTCTGGGTAGATTCCTTGTGTTGTTTTCTCGCCACAGAAGAGCCATTCAAACGCTTTCTATTCGATGCTCCTTCCATCCTGTGTTTACATTCTCTCTCATTACCTTCTTTTGATTTGATTTTCTAGTTATGTCCTTTGCTTATGTCTTATTGTTTCTCTCTTCCACCTGATGGCACATTTCGTTATCTTCTGTTGCATTCGTAAATTCCCTCAGTTGCTTCCTAAGTTTCTTCTTAACCTTCTTCCTTAGTTTCCTCATCAGTTTCTTCCTTATCTACCTCCTCATTTTCTTTCTTAGTTTCTTCCTCAGTTTCTTTCTCGATTTCTTTTTTAGCTTCCTCCTCATTTTCTTTCTTAGTTTCTTCCTCAGTTTCTTTTTTATCTTCCTCCATTTGTCGTTAATTTCTGATCCTGTTTCTCTGAAACTATCAACAATTCCTTTCCTCTATGGCTCCAGATGATTGATCCTATAGTTCTTCTCCATTTTCTCTCAATCCATCGTTTAAACCCCTCACAGTTCCTTTTTACTCCATCCAATGTAAATTCATTTCCACCCAGCTGTCTACTAGCAGACCCACATCCACCTTTATTTACATTGCTCGGTGAACTCTCATCCCTCGCTTGGTTCTGTGGTAGCGCTAAGAAGGACGCTTCGACTTCAGGCCAATAGAGTAAATACCCATTCGCAAACTATCAGACCAACCTTGTCAACTTAGCATATCAGTGTTTACAGTCAATCTCCTGTTCTAACTATAATCTAAAGAGCCATCAGGAAAACTATTTTTTCGTTCTTAAAAAAAATGTTTTCGCCACTTGCCTGTTTCACATAACACAGGAATAGAGTGGAACACTGATTGCTAGACCGTAGATTATAACCACCCTCCAACCCAAGGGTTGGGAGGGGGGAGGAAGAATGAAAACGGGAAACCGTACCTCTTCCCCCCAACCCACCCCTCCCATACCACCAACACCATTCCTTCACGAGGACACAGAGCAGTGGGGAGGAAGGGCGGGTATGTGTTATGTGAAACAGGTAAGTGGCGAAAACATTTTTTAAGAATGAAAAAATAGTTTATCGCCAACCTGTTTCACATAACATAGGAATAGAACAGAATCCCACATTTTAGTGGAGGAGGGTGCTCTGAGACAAAGGAGTGGCATCACCTGAGAATCCAGGGTAACCAAGCGTGAGAAAAGCTCCGCTATACTAACCCAAAGAAGAATCCTCGGTGGCTGAGGTGCAGGGCCGGTCTTGGGAGCCGGAGTGGACACCTCGAAATGGAGATAGTTGGGAACAAGGCCAAAGCACGATGTTGCCAACGTCACCACAGGTCTCAGAAGAGTAACCACAACCTAGCCAGGTTCCTTAGAGGTTGTGGAAGCCAAAGTGGTCAGGTAGGTAGGATGGGCGGGCTCGGAGACAAGGTTAGGGAAGAATGTCGCCAGCCGCCACAACAGGTCCCAGAGAGAAGGTGTTCCCTTCTATTCTCTCTAAGTCCTTCAGGTAATGGTTGGCGAACACTGATGGAGTCTTCCAAGAAGCTGCCTCCAGAATCGAGGCAAAAGAGAGGTTCCGGGAAAAGTTGAGCGAGGTTGCAATTCCGCGGATGTCATGAGCCCTGACTTTCAGAGATTGCTGAAGCTCTTCAGGAAAGGACTGGTGAGCCTGGAGAATAGTCTCTTTAAGAAGGTATGACAAAGCATTCTTAGAAAGAGGCTTGGAAGTATTGGAAGGGGAGACGAAAAGGTGCCTGGGTCTGGGCGAGAGACCTTTCGTCTTCTTCAAAACATAGTGAAGGGCTCGAACTGGGCAGAGGAGACGTTCTTCATCATCGGAACCCACCAATGAAGCCAGACTCCGCAAACGGAATTCTCGAGGAAGTGGGTTAGTGATCTTCTCAGTCTTCGCAAGGAATTCCGGAAGATAAGAGAGGAGAAGATCTTCGCCCTGAAAGGCTATTCTCCTCGACAAGGCTTGTACTTCGCTAACTCTTTTAGCTGTGGCCAGTGAGACCAGGAAGAGCGACTTCTTAGTGAGATCCCGAAAGGAAGCCGACGTCAGTGGCTCGAAGGGTGGACGAGTGAGTGCCCATAGGACCACATCCAAATTCCACGATGGAGGTCTCACGACACGTTTGGGGGCCTGTGTCTCTATTGATTTAATCAGATTGCGAAGAATCAGGTCCTGTGACAGGTCAAAGCCTTTAAGGGCGAAGACACTATTGAGCATTGCCTTATATCCTTTGATGGCAGAAGCAGACAGATGGCAAGTCCGGTGGAGAAAGAGGAGGAATGCAGCGAACTTCTGACTAGAAGGACGCGAAACTGAATGGCCGGAATCCAAACACCACTGACGATATTTCTTCCACTTGGATTGGTAGTTCACAGTAGTGGAAGCTCGTCTAGACTCCGCCACTGCCTGCGAGACTCCTCGGGAATAGCCTCGAAATCGGAGGAGTCGCTCGACAGTCTCCACCCTACTAGTTGTAGCGCGTGGAGATTGAGGTGAAACCGGTGGAAGTGTGGTTGACGTAGAAGGTCTCTCCTGAGAGGTAGTCTGTGTGGCGACATTATGGACATAGTCACCAGATCCGGGAACCACTCCCTTTGAGGCCAGAAGGGAGCGATCAGGATTAGTTTGGTCCCTTTTGAGGAACGGAGTTTGTTGATGACTTTCCTTATAATGGCGAAAGGGGGGAAGGCATACATTTCCTTGTGATCCCACGGAAAAAGAAATGCATCCGTCGCAACCGCTGATGGATCTGGGAAGGGAGACACAAAGTTGGGCAGTCTGTTGTTTTGCCTGGTGGCAAACAAATCGAGCAGAGGACAGCCCCAGAGTTTCCAAAGGTTGGTGCAAACTTGATGGTGTAATGTCCATTCCGTGGACAGCACCTGGTTCCTCCTGCTGAGGCTGTCTGCTAGAACGTTGTCCTGGCCTCGCACAAACCGTGTCAAGATGGTGACAGAGTTGTCTTCTGCCCACTGAAGGGTATCCTGTGCTTCTTGATTCAGGGTGGCTGATCTTGTGCCTCCTGCCTTCTGTAAGTACGAGATTGCCGTGGTGTTGTCCGACATCACAGCCACTGTCTTCCCTTGTAGATGGGACTCGAATGTTTGGAGACCCAGCCTGACAGCTCGTAGTTCTAAAAGGGAGATGTGTTCTTGAAGATCTGCCCTCGACCAGATGCCACTGTGTTCGGCGTCGAGGAGAGAGGCTCCCCATCCCTTCAAGGAAGCGTCCGTGTATAGGGTCAGATCTGGGATGTTTGTACGCAAGGACTGACCCCGAAGGAGGTTGGAAGGAGTCAACCACCACTGTATGTCTTGACGAACTTCCTCTGAGATTGGAACTTGAAAATGGGAACCAGACAGGCGTCTGTCCCAGTGAAGCGAAAGATGAAACTGTAGACTTCTCATCCTCCTTCGACATCCTGGGACAAGATGGATTAGAGATGAAAAGTGGCCCAGGAGGATCAGCCAGTCCTGTGCTGGAGGAGAAGCCTGGCCTAAGAAGTCCTTTATGATATTTTGAAGATTGTTGACCCTTTTCCGGGAAGGAAACGCCATGAGATCTCTTGAGTGGATCTCCATACCCAGGAAAGTCACAGTTTGCTTGGGTGTAAGGTCGGATTTCTCCCAGTTGATAACAATGTTGAGGGAAGTACAAAGGTCCAGTAGAATTTGCCTCGACCTCAAGGCCTCCTCTTTGGAGGAGGCTAAGACTAGCCAGTCGTCCAGGTATCGCAGCAGACGAATGCCCTTCTTGTGAAGAACAGCTGAAGGAAGAGCCATAACTCTGGTAAAAACTTGGGGGGCCGTCGACAAGCCGAAACACAGAACCTTGAACTGGAATGGATGATGACCCCACATGAACCGAAGGAACCTCCTGCTGTCTGGATGAATGGGAATCTGGAAGTAGGCGTCCTTTAGATCCAGAGACATCATCCAATCCCCTTGATGGATGGCCATCATGACTGACGAGTTTGTTTCCATCCGGAAAGGTGTTGTCGAAATGAAACGGTTCAATGTTGACAAGTCGATGACTGGACGGAACCCCCCTGTAGATTTTGGAACGACGAACATCCTGCTGTAGAAACCTGGATCGAGTGTTGAAGGCTCCACGCACCCTTTCTGAAGAAGAGTGTAGAGTTCTTCCTGTAGTGCTCTCCCTCGGGCGGAATTGGCGGCATAGCTTCTGAAGAACTTCGGAGAAGCTGAAAGTGGAGGACGACTGGAGAAGGGAATGTGGTAGCCGTGACGAAGGACGTCGACTACCCACAAGTCTGCGCCCTCCTGTTGCCAAGTCTTCCACTTGTGGGCGAGGGAACCCGCTACAGGAGAGGTCGAGGCGAGGAGATCCTATTTCCGAAAAACCGCCTTGGAAGGAGCAGAAGGGCGCCGTTCCTTAGGTGGCCTGGAAGCGCTACCCTTTTTGAAGGGTTGGACGTTGCTTTGAGGTTGAGGGCGTTTAAAGCCGGAGAGAGAGGACTTGGGGTGGGAACGAGATGAAGACGAAGGTGAGTTGGACAAAGGCTTCCTCTTCAGAGCAGTAACCGTAGCCTCGTGTAGTTTCCTGGTGGAGAAAAGGTCGGACTGTCTGCGGGCTTGATCAATCTTCTCCTCAACAAAAAGGGTGGAAGAGTCCAGAGGCGACTGAAGCAAGTCTTGCTTGTCAGTGGAGGAGAATGAACCAGGCAAGGTATTGAGGATGGATTGCCTCCTAATGGTCAAGATGTTAGAAAGGGCTGTAGTGGAGACCTGGGCTGCTCGCTGCATCGCCAGCTGCATACTGTAAACTGCCTGGTTCATGAGAAAGTCCTTATCTGTAGTAGAGTCACCCAACTTGAAAAGTCTGGATATTGCTCCAAAAATCCAGAATTGAAAGTTCTGGACTGAACGTAGATACCGCAAGGACTCTTCGAATTGCATCAGGTCCCTGCTGGAGAGTGAAGGACGAATATCTGAAGGATTCTTAGTCAAAAGACGAGCAAGAGATGAATTAACAGTAGAAGCCTTGTAGTTGAGAGTGTCTTCATCAGGCCTGTAGAACGATTTCCCAGGAAGGGAGAAGGGGAGAAGGGAAGAACGACCTGAGGAGAACCGTTCTGAAGCCATGTGGTCAACCCTCTCAGTAGTTTGTGTCATAGGGTGAGACCAACGGAAGGGGAAGAGAGGAGACCTCTTCCTCTTAGCCACAAAATCCTCCTGACCAGGGCCCAAAGTCTTGTCCTGGAAAATGGGTGTAGATCCTTTAGAATCCTCAAACTGACTAAACACAAAGTGGGCAAGTTTGAGGAAGTCAGACTGTTCATCATGAGTGGAAGTATCCTCTTCAGTAAGATGTTGTCCAGCAGAAGAGGGATACGGAGACGAAAACAAATGACCATCGTCTTTGTTGTGTGTCTCCCCTATTGGGCTTGAAGTCGAGGGTTGACACATACCAGTTTCCAACCGAGGTCCATGGGTAGGACTGTGGAAGGAGAAAGAATGGGAAGTCTTCTCCTTAACATGGGGAGGAAACAACTCCTCTTCCGTACGAGGAGAAGGATGACCACCAACATGAGTGGAAGGACGACGTGACGAAGGTACTTCACGTGGACGAACGGAAGAAGTTCGTTGTCGTTCATCTTCGTTGGGCTTGGTGAACGCCAGCTGTGTGGTCCGACTGCCAGAAGTAGATGGCACAGGCTGAGGTTCAATGCTTCGAGATAGCATGCAGGAACCAACAGCGTCGCCCACGACCTGTATAGGAGCTGATTCTACCTTGTGGCGAACTTCAGCACAGGATGCGAGGGCGACATTGGGTTGAGAGACAGAACGGGCCTTATAGTTATGGCAGCAGTCTGACTCTACAACCGTCGGATGTGGAAGATGGAGATGGGCGGTGGTAACAGCCGCCTCCCCGCCATCACCAACAACAACAGCACGGGAGCGCTTCACCTTCCCCTTCAGGTCCTTGGGTATCCTCTTGGAGGTGTCAGGTGGTGGAGAAACTTGTAAACCAACCTCCTGTGGACGAAGCGAATCAACCATGCCTAGGTTAATGTATGGTGGGGCTCCAACACCACCCTCTATAGTGGTGGTGAGGTGGACACCACTAGACTCGCCGCCATCACCCACCACCAACACATCAGGGGGGAGAGGGGGGGAGATTAAGTTGTTTAACTCGTCTGCCAAGGAGTCCCGCACAATACCCTTAACCACATCTCTCAAACAAGACGGAGAATCCTCTGTCATACCCAGGAAGGAAGCTATCTTGTCCATAGCACTCAGAACTTGAGAAAACTGGGAAGGTCCAGTTGTAAGATCCACTTGGGAAGCAGAGGGGCCAGGGGAAGGGGGGAGGAAGTGGTAGAGCGCGCACTGTCGTCTGCAGTGGCCGCCGCCATGTTTGAATCCAGAACTGAGGACACCGATGAAGATGGGGAAAGTACGGGAACAGACTTACCTCCCACCTTCCCTTTATGATAAGCCAAGCGCCTGGATCGCAGAGAAAGCTGGTGTTTACTGGCCTTAAGGATGAGATCGTCCTCCCAGTCCTCGCACTCCTGGCACCTTTTATCAAGAGAGCAAATGCCCCCTCTGCAACCCACACATAATGTATGTGGGTCCCCCGACTCGGCACATAAGCGCCTGTCACACTGTAAGGCGCTACAGATCCTCCTAGGGCGGGGTTGAGCAGGTCCCACGGGAAGGGAAGCAGGTGAAGAAGCCATGAAGCAAATGAAGAGCACGGTGCTGGCACGTCCGCTCCGAACAGACCGTAGTGAAGGAATGGTGTTGGTGGTATGGGAGGGGTTAGATGTGGGGTAGAGGTACGGTTTCTCGTTTTCTTTCTTCCTCTCCCCCCCAACCCTTGGGTTGGAGGGTGATTATAATCTACGGTCTGGCAATGTGTTCCACTCTATTCCTATGTTATGTGAAACAGGTTGGCGATAAATTGTGTTAAAGTGTATCAGTATCATCATGATTGTGTTAGAAAATCATTAGTATTGCGTTAGCTTTTTTCAACATGCATAATTACTATTTTGTTAGCTTATATTGTGGCAGACTATTTTTATTTTTGTGTCAGCTTTTATCATTATTGTCTTTGCTGGTATCCTTGTTGTTGTATTAGCTTGCATCATAATTATTATGTTAGCTTGTATAATCATTATTATCTTAACCTGTAACATCAACATTTTCTTAACGTGTTAATTTGTATCATTGTTTTAGCTTGTATCATTATTATTTTGTTAGCTTGTATCATCATTATTGTGCTACCTTGTGCCCTCGATATTTTTTTAGCTTCTATTATTGTTGGTTAGGATGCCTATATTGTATTAGATTTTATTACTATTTTTTGTATTTCCAATGATAATGGCTTATCATTTATCTTCGTTTTGTGTTAGTTGTATCATTATTGTGTTAGCTTGAATGAACATTATTGCATTAGCTTTTATCATAATAATTACGGAAGGAAACACACTCCTTGGCGATTACATTCCTGAGGTACCTTATTTGCACGTGAGTCATCTTTAAGCATTATCATATTTCATTCGTTTATCATAATTGTGTTAGTTTGTATATTCACTGTTGAGTTAACTTGTATCATTTTTTTATCTATCTTCTTTATTGTCATACCTTGTATCATCATTATTGCAGTATTAGTTTGTTATCATTTATTCTTATTGTGTGTCATTATTTTAGCATATCTCATTTTTGTGTTAGCTTAAATCATTGCGTAGGCATATAATCATTGCATATAATGTTAGCTTATATCATCATTATTGTGGTTGGTTTTTATCATTTTTGTGTACAATAACATTTCTTAAACTTGCATCATTGTTTTATTAGATGTAATAAACTGCATCGTTGTTATTGTGTCTGCTTGCATCATTTTTATTACTTTACGTTTTATTGATTTAGCTTTTACCTTCATTATTATCTCAATTCATGTGTTATTGTATCAAAATTATTGTGCTAACTTGTATCATCTTTATTATTATAGCTTGTATCATAATTACTGTGTTTTCCTCTACTATCATTATTTTCTTAGCTTGTATCATAATTCTTATACAATTTTCTATCAATACTGAGTAAGCTTGCCCATATTACTAGCTGGTTTCATCATTCTGGAACATTATTATTATGTTAACTTGTGGGAAACTTTATACAATCATTCGTGTGCCAACTTTTATATTTATTGTATTTATCAATACTGTTTTGTACAGTAATCTGGTAGTTTGCATCAAGATTGTGCTAGTTATTATTATTAATGCCTGCTATGCCTGTATCACATTTATTTTATATTTTATTACAATTGTGCTAGCTATCTCTTGGCTTGTGTTAGTTTGTATATTCATTATTGTCTTAGCAAGTATCAACATTGTTGCGCTGCCATTTATCATCAGCATAGTGTTACAATGCAAAATGATACCTATCATTATTTTTATTTTTTGAATTATATCCTTTTTGTGTAGCGTGAATCATCATTAGGATGTTAGCTTATACAGTCAATCGGGGTGCCAACTTTTATGTTTATTTTGTTATATTTATCATTGTTATTGTGCTGTATCTTGCATCCTAATTTTCTTAGTATATCATCATTATTCCGTTAGCATATATCATAACTATCGTAATTTTGTTAGTATATCATTATTGTGTTAGCATATATCATAATTATTGTTTGTTTTTTCATTATTGCAGTGTTTGCTTGAATCATCATTACTGTGTTAGCTTGCATCATCACTATTGTGTTAGCTTATGACATTAATATTTTATTAGATTCTATTACTATTATTGTATCATCATTGTGTTAACTTTTATCAATATTTTTCTTAGCTTGCATAGTCACTTTTGTGTTAGCTTGCATCATTATTGTTATTTTGTTTTAACGTAGATACTGTATCATCATTGTTGTATTAGCTTGTATCATAACATATTTTGTCTTCCTTATTGTGCTAACTTGTAACATCATTATTGCGTTATCTTGTATCATTATTGTGTTAACCTGTATCATCATTATTGATTTTGTATCATCATTATTTGTTATCTTGTATCATCATTATTACTGTAGTTTTAATAATTTTTGCGTTAGATTGCATTGTCTTTATTATGGTAATTTCTGCCATCAATATTTTTGTAGCTTGGATGATTATATTGTAATTATATATTGTATGTCCAGTATTGTTTCATTATTGCTAGGTTGTATCATAATTATTGTGTTAACTTTTATCATTTAGATTGTTTTAGCTTTTAGAATGGTTATTGTGTTAATTTGAATAATTATTGTTTCAGCCTGTATCATCATATTTTATTAGTTTGTACATTATTGTTAGTTTCCATCAAGATTGAGTTAGGTTGTATCAACAATATTGTGCCAGTTATTATCATTACTACACGTTTGCATATATCATGATTATTGTTTGCGTTTTTCATCATTACGATGTTAGCTAGCATCATAAACAATGTAGCACTATTATTGATTTAACATGCCATTGATATCTTATTAGCTTCTATCACTATCATTGGTTTGAATCATGTATCATGTATGTTGCATCATAAAAGCATTTATAGTTTGTTAGTTTTTATCATTATCATTTTGAATTTCATCAACGTGTTTGTTAGTTTGTATCATTATTGTGTTAGCTTCAATGATCATTAATGTATTTGAATGTACCCTCTTTCCTTTTTGTATCATTACTCTATCATCTTTGTTGTGCTTAGTATGCATCATTTCTATTGTGCTAATTTGTATTATCTTTTTTGTTATATCTTGGTATCATGATTACTGTTTGCTTTTACACTATTACACTATTACACTATTTTCTATCATCAGTATTGAGTAAGCTTGCACAATTATTAATTTGTTTCCTTAGTATGATTATTATTGTTAATTGTGTTATTTTGTATCATTATTGTTTTAACTTTTATCATTCTTCAATTCCTTGCTTGTTTCATCTTTTAAACTTGTTTCATCATTGCATTGGGTTGTATCACCGTTACTGTGCTGTATTTCTCTATCATTATTTTGTATCATCTATATTGCATTATCCTTTATCATTATCCTTTCTTATTACAATTGTGTTTGTTGGCATCATCATTAATCTCTTACCTTGTCCCATCATTATATTGTTAGATTGTATTATTTTGTTAGCTTGTAAATATATATTTTGCATGGTTGTATCATCATTATTGTTTTAGCTTATATCATCTTTATTGTGCTATCTTGTACTATCATTTTTTTTAGTTAACTTATCATTTTTGTTATTTTGTATCATCATTATTTCATTCGCTTGCATCATTATGCTAGTTATTGTGCTATGTTATGCTAGCATTTATCATCAGTATCATTATTGTCCTACCTAGTATAATCTTTTTTATATTGTAACCATTTTTGTATAGCGTAATATAGGATGTTAGCTAGTATTCGAGAGCCAGCTTTTACGTTTATTGTTTTGTTAGTTTGTTATCTTGCATCATGATTTTTTAGTACATTATAATTGTATCATCTTTACTGTGCTATCTTTTACCATCATTTTTTTAGTTAACTTGTTTAATCATTTTCATTTTATCTCGTATCGTTTAGCTTGTATCATCACTATTGTGTTAGTTCGTACCTCCATTATTTTGTCATATATCAATAATAATGTGCTAGCTTATATCATCATTGCGTTATATCATAATTATCACATATATCATCTTTTTAAGTTAGCTTTTCTTAGTCATTATTGCATACGTGTTATCTTACATCATTATTATTTTGCTTTTATCATTGTGTCATGAAAGTTTATGTTAGATTGTATCATTCTAATTGCCCCTGAATTTATCGTTACTGTTATCTTTTATCATGTTTACTTTAGCTTTTCCTATCATTGTGTTAGCTTGAATTTGTTAGCTTGTATCATGATCATTGTATCATATCTATTGTTTTATATATATTGTTCTATTTTGTATCATTGCGGTAGCTTATATCATTTTTATTTGTTATACTTGTATATGCTATATTTTTTCATCGTTTTTGTTTTGGTTTGTCATAATCTCATTATGAATATAATTCTTTTTTAGCTTGTAGTTATTATTTTATCATATTAATTGTGTTAAATTGTTAGTTTTTATAGCCATCATAGTGTAATAGTTTATCATAGTTGTCTCCTCTTGCATCATAAGTATTTTGTTAGCTCTTGTGATCATCATTGTGTAAGCTTTGATCATTAGTACTGTGTTAAAACATTATTATTGTTCTGATAGCTTGTATCAACCTTATTGTGCTGGCTAATATTATCATCATTTAGCTAAAACACATTAGTTTCCTCAAATCTATCACACTGATAATGATGATGATACAACATCATTATCAGTGTGATAGATTTGAGGAAACTTTAATGTGTTTTAGCTTGTATTATCAATATTTTATAGGTTGGCATTATTATTGTGTTA
>JAUTXX010031529.1:0-18355 GCA_032273605.1 Panulirus laevicauda
AAAAAAAAAAAAAAAAAAAAAAAAAAAAAAAAGGACTTCTTAATCAAGAAGTCATAAAGGTAAAAAGGGAATGTAAGATTGTGGGAACAATCTACTCGTCCAGTTGTTATCAGTGCCAAGTTACTATTTGATCATTCATAATTTCTAAGAGAATTTGCCTGTGATTGAATAACTGCTAGGATACAATATATCAACAACAATATATCAACAAATGTTTCTTTACACATACATTAAAAGTTGCCTCTAAAGCAACTAAAGCTTACATTAATGAAGGTGCACAATTTCCTTGTTTCCATGGGGGAGAAAGTTGAGCATGCAAATTCAAAAGGAAGTAAAAAAGGAACTTGTAACCTTAATGACAGCCTTTACTAATGCAGAGAATGATGATGTTCTGCACATATGGGGGCAGCTACTAAAGTTTCATGTACACTAAAAATCAGCTAAAGGAAAGGAAAGCACTGACCTAACTGACAATAAACTAAACTACTTTGAAACCAATAAATTTGATGGATCAGCCTACCCCCTTTTTCCACAAACATCAGTGTCCTTCAAGGTTCTGTCCTGTCTCCTATACTTTGTCTTTATCAACAGTTTCCTTTTTCCACAAACAACCAAATGCATTCATATGCTGATGACTCAATACTGCACTCCTCAACATCCTTCAATTCTGCTCCTTCTTCTCTCACTTGATCTGCATCTCGTCTTTACACAACATTCCTCAATATATCAAACTTGGACAGGATATCTCAGTAAGGTAGACACAATCTGATTAAGTTTAATGCCTCCAAGACCCAGTTTCTACCCATCACTCAATTGAAAGCTTCTAACAACTTTCCTCTCTCCTTTGATGATTCTGTAATTCCATCTTTTGATTAAATGAACATCCACTCTATCTTGGATAGCTAAGTCTGCCTCTGAGAAACTGGGAGTCCTGTTTAGATGTTGATTTTTCTTTTCTTTTGAATAGTTGCTTCATTTATACAAAATACCGATTCATCCTTGTATGGAGTACTGCTCATACTTGGGGTGGTTCTTGCTCTGCATCCATATTTGACAGAACCGAGTTGAAAGTGGTCCAACTTATAAACTTACTCAGGCTCACATCAAATCTTGACCTGCTTGCCCCATACCACAATGCTGGTTCACTTTCCCTCTTCTATACGTATCACTTTGGTTTTGGCTCTTGAGAAATGGCTGCTTGTGTATCCCCACCACTAGCTAGACCACACAATACTCAGCAACCTGCTACACCACGTGATTACTGTGTGGCCGCTGACAACTTAGGGGTGAGCTGTTTTGATAACTGTTTCTTTCCCTACACCTTGAAACTTTGGAACTCTCTATCCTTCCATGTCTTTCCCAGTATGGATATATTGTAATATCTTAATCTTTCACTAATAACGATACCAAGGACCCCTGCATAACCATAGCACTTATAGTGCCACATCAGATCCAATGAGAAAATTATCAACATTTTACCTTTATGCTTCATTTCACACTGAGAAATTTTGTCATAAAATGAAAAACGGCATTCATATGCCCATTCATACAATGTTAACAATCATTTAACTATCCATTCCTTTGTATATGGATTTAATCATGAACAGAAAAAAAGCCTTAATATATCATATTCCAAACAAAAGGTACAAGAGAAGTATCAAGAAGGAGAAAAGGAAGTGAAATATGTTTGTGGATCTAATATACACACATATACTAGTCAAATTTGAGATGCATGAATTCCTATACTGGTTGTCTAGAAATAGTATTCAAGGTCATGCATCACATTATAAAGAATGACTCCCTGGACAGGATGTTGCTTAGTCACTGATATTGAAATGCTTCATCAGTACAAAAGACAAAACATGTATATGAGAATCAACTTTTCTATTGCTAAATTTAATCCCATTATTATTGGTGGATTAAAGTAACATCAATACCTATAAACTACCATTATGGAGAGTGACCCAAGCAACCATATTTCTTGGCAAAGACCAAAACATTCTCACTTCTGGGCAATGATCCAAGCAACAACACTTTTTGGGGAGTGACCCAACCAACCAGATCTACGAAGAGAGACCTAAATAACACACTTGTGGACAGTGATCCAAGCAATCATGCTTCTAGGCAATAATCCAAGCAAGCACATTTCTGGGTAGTGACCAATCACTCACACTTCTAGGCAATGACCCATTCATCCATATCTCTGGGCAGTGACCCAAGCAAATAAACTCCTGGAAAGTCATCCAAGCACCTGAATAATTAGAAAATAGAGGAGGAGAACAATAAGCAAAATGATAATTGAACTAACATGATAAGTTTACAGATGAAAGTAGTCCTTTGGACAGGCCTTTAACTTTTATTTCAAGCTCAAAATGTAGCCTAAGTAGAAGCCTAAGAAGAAAAGTAGTTCAGTAAGAAGCCCTTCTTTCATATCATCTTCACCCTAGGACTTTCTCAAACAAGGTTGTAGCCTCCTAAATAAGAGGTTTGTGACTAATCATGGCATGATATGTCTAAGCAATGGGGACAACAGTAGATGCTTAATTGCATGAGACATGGCTTTGGTTTTGGGGTGAAATAAAGGAAATTCCTTTCAGATCAAAAATCAGGGAAATTCACGAATTGTTCTTATTTTAGGAGCCTTGGTGATAGGAGGGAGACTATGCTGGCTTCAAGATCATGAGCATTAGTCCCACTGAGCTTTTTGCATGATCTCCAAAGGTCTCAGATGATTCAGAAGTTATAGACTCACCAAAAATGTATACAAGGTGTCAGGAAACAGTCCAACAATCAAAAATTATACACAAAAGTACTGAACAAAGGTGTAATGAAACTAGCTATGGAAGAATCACTGAAGAAAGATATACCCAAGATGAGAATGGTGTTAGTCTAATCTTACTGAGCTAACTGAGTGTCCACTTCATGACAATACATTACCAAGGAAGTATTTCAGAAAGATCAATGAATGGTTTGTATGGGTGTAAGCGAGTGCAACCTTTCTTTGTCTGTTCTTAGCACAACCTCGGTAATGCAGGAAACAGTGATCAAGTATGAAAATAATAAAGACTTGCCTACCATGGAAAAGAGAAGGGTAAGAGAAGACTTGATAACAACCTTCAAGTTTCTAAAACAGTTTGATAACGAAGACAGTGAATAGTTTTTCAAAGAATGTGAGAACAGAGCAACCATATGCCATAACAAGAAATATACAAAAAACATGTCAGTAAAGATGGAAAGAAGTGCTTTAATAGTATCACAGTAGTAGATGAGTGGAATAACCTAAGAGATGAAATTGTGAAGGTTGACTATACACAGGTTTAAAAAGGTGTATAATGGAAGAGAAAGTTCAATTTATGGGGTTCTATAAGTGTGGAACTCCCTCCCAGGACTGTACAGATTAGTAATCACAAATTCTTTTATGCAATGACCAACATAAAATATGTCAGCTTTTCCTTAAGAGAATCACTGCTCCCAAACCAAAACAAGAGGAAAGTGATTCTCTGGATGGCAATAGCACTGACAGGCATGATATCTATACAATTATCAAATATCAACAACGTATTGTTGGTTTGGAAAGGTCACTGGCTAGTATATGTAAATCCCCTCTAAGTAAGGGCTTAACATTGATAGAATGGAAAAAGTTCATGGTACTCCAATTCTCAAGAAGGGTGACAGAGAACTTCCTGTGCACTACAGACTACAGAAGTATAAGTAAAGGTGTAGTGTAGCTTCTGATGTCATCCCATATAAGAAGTTAATAAAAAATATCAAGTAAGGGTAAGTAAACACATAGATATGAAATATATCTATAGCTATATGGGAAAAAGGAATTAGAACACTACTAGCAAGTACTTTTTCATAGCTGGGGAGGTAATGGGCAGTCCTAAAATATTAAGTACTGGGCTTGTTGCTACTGTTGGCATCTTTTCACATGATTCTGCAGATGATGTCAGGCTCATTACTAGAATAAATGCTATTAAGGAGCACAAATATGCCTGCAAGGAAACTCAGATACACTATAATAGAGGCTGAGGAAATCAAACCTAAATACATCAATAGCAATAAAGATGGGCAATGGAAATAGCAAAGCAAAGTCTATCTGCTCACTGGGAAAAAGTGAGCTTCATAAGATAACTGTAGAAAACAGCTAAAAAATCCATTACATCTGATATCTGTAACTGTCACATTTGTATGGGAATCACATCAAGAAAGATATAAAGATTTCTAGAACATGCATAAGGTTCAATTAGAAATGGGTCAACCAATTTAGTTCTCAGTTTGATAATGTACAGAATGATGTTGGAGATACAACATAATACCTCAAGGTGGGTATAAAAAATGACGGAGATGAGCTCTCATGAGAAAATAGCGAATTAGGTCTGTTTATCTTAGAAGATGGCTCTATAAGGGGTCATATGGTATAACTACCTTTCAGACTGCTATTTACATTAGCAATGTTCATAAGAAATACTTGAAAAAACAGCAAACACACAAATGCAAAAAACTGATGAAAAGACAAAAGAGATGACAAAATATTTCTGGAGATAAAAAAGTGTGTACAGTTGGAATAAACTAACTGTTAAGGTAGCAAAAGCTGTTGCAGTCAAGAACTAGTTGTTGATGTAACAAATGCTGTTTATGGTGAGAGAAAACTGTAGTTATGAAGATGATATATCATAGCCTCAGGAGCTGACAGTTTTTTAAAGTACACACACACACAAAATATCTAGTGATATTTTATTTATGGATATAAATGTTTAGGAGGAAAGATACTATAATGATATCATAATGAAAACTGATGGTGGTTAATACAAGCAAACTCCATAAGTGGACTCCAACTTCCCAAATAGAGAAATGTACACAGCATTTAGTGCTAATAATATGAAAACAGCTGAGTTAGGCATTATTTCAAGGTCACTGAAAACTGCTTTCTACAAGCACAAGGATATTCAAAAGAAAAAAGAAACAAAGATCTATCTAAATGTTTAAATGAAAATAATTTTCTTTAATAAAAAATTTGGTCTAATTCTGTACTCAAGATGATATGAGAGTTATTACAGCATCGACTAAGGCATCTATGGAAAATCAAATGTGTTTAGTTCATTCACAGTCTTTATGTCATTTAGTTGAATTCATTAACAGTGAATACATTCTTCTCAATTAGTCTTTCTTGAGCAAATGAATGAGGAGACGATTACCATGGGGGATTAAAACCCAACAAAACAAAACATTAAAAGATTTTTTAAAATGTTAGATTAACCTGGGAATATAACTCTCCCCCTTCTACATACAAATAGTGGTGGATGACTGGAACTGACTAAATGAGAAAATTGTAAATGCAGACAGCATACAGAAGTTTAAAAAGTTGTATGATAGTAGACAAGGTTCCAGAGACTGGGGGCCAATGATGTGTAAAACTTCCTCCTGTACAGTATGACCAGGTAAATACAAATCAGTAACCACACACAAACACACACATATAAAAGTGAGGAATGATTTGATCATAAGCTTTGAGTTTCTAAGAGATTAAAAATGAGGATAGTGAACTGTTCTTTGAAAGATGTAGGGACAGAGCAACCAGAGGACACTTCATGAAATTAAGTAAGAAATTGGTTAAAGAGGATGTAAAGAAATACTTATACAGTATAAAAGTGATGGATGTATGAAACAGAAAGACTGAGGACATGGTTAATACAGACAGCATACATAGCATTAAGAAGTTGGTCAGATAAATGGATGATGAGGTTCAATCCAAGGAAGGGTAAGGTCATGAGGATGGGTCAGAGGGACAGATGGCCTTGGAGCGATTATCATACAGTGGGAAATAAGTTACGAGAATCTGTGTGTGAAAGAAACTTTGGGGGTGAACAATTTGCCCAATCAATTACCAGAGCTTCAAATCAGGAGGACTGTGAACAGGGTAGACTTTCTAATAAACTATACAGGAAACACATTAAAGATCTAACTGAAAGGGTTAAGTGAAGAGTGGCTATGATGGTCTCTAAATTAGGAGTACTAATGACAATGAAAGGCTGAGTACTACAGAGTCATCCACCATGGAGGTGAGAAGAGAGTGGTGGGACTTGATAACCTTTAAGTTTCTATATAAGCTATGATACTGACAGTGAACAGTTTTTCAAGAGATGTGACATTAGAGAAACCAAAGGCCTGGTTTGGTGTTATGGTAGCAAACTAGACAGTGTATGCTGGTAGCCTGTAAAGGTCTAAATGACTACTTGATGGAACAGAAAATTCAGGGTATAGTGCCCTAAGAGTGTAAAATTCTCTACCCATACTGTGCCCTAAGAGTGTAAAATTCTATACCCATACTGTGCCCTAAGAGTGTAAAATTCTCTACCCATACTGTACAAATAGGTAATTACAAATATGTAATTACACACACAGTACCGAAAAAATCTAAAGGGTTTACATCTAACTCTTAAAATGGGTAGCCAGCTCAAATTCACTTTCATCCATTTATCTTCCTCTTTGCATTTAGTCAGTAAATGGGTATGTATGTCAGTAAATGGGTATGTATGTTATCACCTTTTTGATTAATTTTGAGGCATTGTTTTACAACTGTGGAATCCATTACTTATACTTTCTTTAGTATCATACAATCTCTGAAACTTGTTGATACATCTGAGCTTAGTTTTCACTCTTTGTTTGATCTAAGCATACACATCTCTGTAACTATACAAATATTTCTTTATACCTTATGTAATCCGATTCTTACTTAGTTTCCTACTGTGTCCTCTTAGTGGTCTGTCACTTCTAAATCTTAAAAACTGCTACATATCTACATCACCAAATCTATCAAAACACACATGCATCACTATCCAGGCCTCCCTCTTCCTTCTCTTCCAATGTAGGCAATTACAATGCTGCCAGCCTTTTCATATAGCTTAGTTCCCTTGAGCCTAGTAAAATTTCATTTGCTTAACTCTTTCATGTTCTTCAGTAGATAAATGTGTCCACTCAAGTGGGATGACCAAATTGGTGCTACTCTAGTTTGGGGCTAACCATATGCTGTAAATACTTTCTTCAAGATCTACATAAATCGGTATATGAAGGTGATTTTCATACTAAGAAGTGTTTTGATCATCTTTCTGTGTTACAAGAAAACCTCACTTCCCTGTCATGTATTACTTCCTGTAATTCGTCTACTGTAAGAAGCTATTATGACTAGGCTTCCTTCATTGCACCCCAACTTAAAAAAATCTACATTTAGGTGGGTTCACATCCATAATTTTCTCCTCCTATAATTCTAGCATCATTTAGAGTAAACACATTATTTGAGAAAGTATTCACTTTGACCATAAATAGAAGCAGTCCTTGGACTGAGTCCTGAAAGACATACAGCTTTGGTGACTTTAAACGAATCAGTAAAGGTACCTAACATGTATCCTTTGTTCACTTTTGCCTACATTGTCTTTGATCCACTGAAGGAGGCTTTTTTGTATGCTTGCCTGTAGTTCCAAGCTTATTCATCAACCTCTTGTGCAGGACAGTATCAAATTCGTGTTCACTCTTTCATAAAAGTCCATAAGATTCTTAAAGAATGTACTCTTCCTTCTGAACATATGTTGTGTCTCCAGTAGTTCCTCCTTTACAGGGACTCATCTTTGCTTCATTCCTTTTTCTGATCTTTGCATTTTGGCCATTTGTGTAATTCATTTTTCCAATTAACTTTCTTAGAAATAAGAAAAAGGTTTGTTCCACTTGGAACCTTTAGCACTAGTTCATATTCAAATAAGTTTTTTAACATCACAAGTAACCTAACAAGTAAAACTGAGTACAAGTATTTAGCCTTGTTCTGTGTACAAAGATACCGATTTTCTGCTTATAAAAACCCATAAAAAAAAAAAAATGCACCTTAACCTATACATCAAGGAAGTTATATTGAAAGTTTAAATGAATTTTCACAGGATGGAAATGCCTCAATTAAAAATTTCATGACCAAAATTGAAAAATGCACAAAGATCCATTCCATGCAGTTTGCTGCTTGTCCTTTATTTTGTTTTAATCCAGAACACCCACAATACATGCAATTAGGATCTCACCTAGGACTGTACTTCACTCTTTTTCAATGTTTTAACTTCAGTAATAGTTTATCAAGGTGACAGAGAAAAGGGTGATTAGTGCTAGTAATAGCAGAAGCCCAAAAGGGACTGTACATCAATTACCTTTGATATAAAATTTGGAGCCAGAAGATTGTAAAAAATTGGCCAGATCTCAAAAGTGTCAGGCTTACTACATATAAAGACAAAATGAAAACTAATTCTCAAAATGCTACACCTTTAAGTGCTATGAAACTGACTTGTCAACCTGGAAAGGCTGTTAAATGTCTGGACTAAGACCACCATCAATGTAACAGGCAAATAAACACAATAATCATTCAGGAAAAGGTAAAGAGTTTGAAAGAAGTTATAATGAGTGAATATGGTGAAAACAGAAACTTGGAAACTTAATTGCTAAAAAAGATGGTTTATGAGACTGCATCTGCAAAGGCATCATAATTTCCATAATATCAAAATGAGTGGTGTAATTTCCATAATACCAAAATAAATGGTGAAGGTGCTGGAGCTGATACAAAAGAGGCAAATAATTAGAAAGATTCCTTGCCTACCATGGTGTTAGCAACACTAGTTTTAAGTATGCATCCATAAGATAATGTATATCATTATACCAAATGCGGCAAGCACAGAGTACCCATGTAATTTTTTGAGTCCATCGGGTAAGTACTGCAGTGGCTGGGTTATTTCTAGTCAAGTTTGGCAGGATTCAGCACAGTGGTGGCACAAAGATGTAACAAAAATGTGCAAGAGAGATAAATGTGTCACCCAAACATTATCGCTTGCACTCTGGCTTCATTCTTCTACTCTACTGTGACTCTTACTGAGTAAGGAACTTCATAAATGATCTCAGTGTAGTACAAACATCTGATAACTTTAATTAGTTTGTTACTCTGTGCCCAAAGATATCGCTTCTAAATTAAAAGCTGATGTCAGTTGTGTTAACCCAAGGTGGGCAAGGAAAGTGATGTCTTTTAAGCAAAAATTAGGCACTAGATTGTTTGCACATTGGAAAAGTGTAGCAACTGTTGGGAGGCATTTCAAATTCAGTGAGTCAACAGCACAAGTCATAAAGAAAAATGAGGTAGTCTTTTGTGCTGCATGGCTGGCTCGCTGTTTTGTGGTGAAGCCATGTACAGCATCACAAGTGATGTGCTGCCATCATACTATAAAGTATCATTTCTTTACTATTTCTCTGTACAGTTCTGTACATCATTTCTTTATACTTTTATAGAATGAAAATGTTTCCACGGTACAACATGCTGTTTTCAATTCTGAAGTGCTCGGTTTAAGATTCATGGTGTGTCTCTCAAGAGTCATTACCTAAAGTCCCTTTTTCTCATAAGCATAGTCTCTAGCAAACTGTAGTTTTGCCAACCATGATAGGGTTTTGAATGGGCAACACTCAGGTAAGTAGGCAACATGTGTAAAATAATTGTTCTTTCCAGGAGTGATTTCACATATACATATACTTATCTGGATCTACCTAAATACAATTAACTTTGTACAATAGGATGGGCTGCAGGCCTGCTAGGGTTGTTGAGGCCATCAGAGGAATGTAAGTCACATACCAAAAAATCTTGAGCTTCATGCATCAATGATAATTTCAATTCACATACATTTTCACTCTGTATGAGACCCATGTTTAAAACAGGCTGAATTGTCATTTGGGCTATAGGGCCAACAACTACCATGGTCCAGAAGGCTGTCAACATCAACATCCACCAACTAAAAAATCTTTCACACCTTCTTCAGGATTATTCTAAAACCCAAATAAACTCTCACTGTGCATGTGGATACTATTTATGGAAGGATGGTCATATGGGCTTCAGGACTATGCTGTCAACAATGAGTTACATACATCCATACCAATTAAAAAATCTGTTTTACATTCTTCATAAGTGAAAAAATTCTAGGACCACAAACACTCTCATTGTGCATGCAGTCCTTGTGTTTAAAGTATCTTTCTGGCATATATCTATACAGTATGTGAAAAATTTTACAATACACAAGCACTTTCTATGTAGTTTTATCTTTTTTATAATAAACTTTATCATACACAAAAAACTGACTAAATAATTTTCACATACTCAACAACACTCATCTTTATTCTACAACTAACTAACTTTTATTAGTGTTTCATTTGGGAGAGAGTGAGAGCATGTATAGTATACATCTTTTATGATTGATATATATAGGTGACTGAGGCACGTAAACATTTTTCCAGTTATGGGAGAACTCTGAGGACATTTATGGATAATTGGTGGAATCAAATATTACCAGGGAATTCAAATGAGGACAGTAACCATAAAATCATCAACTGAAAATAATAATTGTGAATCATGCATCGTCAATTGACGATTATAGCAATACATGGAATAAAACCTTAAAGGATGTGATTAGGTAACCCCTTACTTTTCTTTCTTCCATGGTTAACATATTCAAGGCCTTGAAGCTTTCCCTGTGACTCAGCTCACTTGATTCTGGTACCATCTCTGGAACTTGTCTGTCAATTCTTTATGCTCCTTTAGGTGCAATGACAAAATCTGATAAACATATTCTAGTTTTTTACCTAATTTAGAATATCAACAGTCTGCTGCCAGTTGATAGCATGTCATTCTTACTATCTCCTGATGTGGGACTTTGGTGACAGGCTTAGGATAATGTCTACTACTAGGTCATAAACAGATTCCTTGAGCTTGTCTCCCACTAGAAATATTCATAATGTGGTGTGTGTGTGTGTGTGTGTGTGTGTGTGTGTGTGTGTGTGTATGTGTATCCTTTTCTTTCTGCCTCACCCACACATGGACTGCTGGCATTCTGTCCACAAGCATACAATCTCTCCCTGTCACACATAACGCTTGACAACACTTAACTCACAAAGCTCATTCTTCTTAACCAGATTTTACATGCGATGAGTGTTATGTGTTAGTCCTCTCTTTTGGCAAGATTGAAGGAGGAATAGATAGAAGTAGTACGCAGGAACATTAGACAGGAGCATCAGGTAGAAGCGGAAGGTAGCAATATTAGGTGGGAGCATTAGGTAAAAGAAATAGGTTGGAACGTTAAGTAGGCACATTAGGTACGAGTGGTCAGTAGGAACATTAGGTAGGAGCCTCTGAAAGCACTACGCAAGAGTTGCCTTCTACCAGAGGCCTGTTAAGCATAAGACATTAAGGCTAAAAAGCTGACCTGGAGTTCACCAGATTTGGACTCTTTTGCTGTGGTCACCCCCTTGAGGCATCAGAAATATACTGATAGCTGTCTCCACTAACCATGTCCTGAGTCAATCTGTTCCATTCACTCTCCACTCTTATGCTATAAAAGTACTTCTTTACACCCTCACTTACAAGTTTCTTAATTTCATGTTTTGTTATCTAGCTGCTCTCTCCCTACATCTCTAAAGGCTCTCAAGGGAATGTCCAGTGTGTGTGTGTGTGTGTGTGTGTGTGTGTGTGTGTGTGTGTGTGTGTGTGTGTGTGTGTGTGTGTGAGAGATTAATTTTACATGCACTGAACAGGGAGAGAGTTGTACATTTATGGGCACCACCTCTTGAACTTTTTTTTCCTTATGGTAACTGAGACAGCACATGCAAATGGATATCCTAATCAAGATCATTTGATTTTATTTGTGCTGTATATATGTATAAGATAGCCTGGGCCAGGTATCCATTTTACTGACCAAACCCTAAGGGAAGATGAGCAGCTGGGATGGCTGTAGACTGGCTGCCATGACCAGCATTCAAACCAATGTAGGGTCAACCCAAGGTGGCCTGTAAATGTCATTCTCAGCAACATTAACTGCTATACCATGGAGGTCCATACACCTTCTAAACTTTTGTTTGGTGTCCACATTCAGTCTAATAACTTAAGTTATTCCATTCATCCACTACCCTTACACAGTTCTATAAAAGTATTATTCATCCATCTTTTCTGATAAGTTTCTTGCTTAATTTCATGTCATAGCCCCTGATTGATCTATCCTTGCATCTTTTGAGATCCTGTACACAATCTACGTCATCTGGCTGATTCAAAAACTTTAAAGTTGTAATCTTTCCATGGTTGACAAATTTAAGGCCTCCAGCCTTTCCTTGTAACTCAGCTCTTAGTTCTGGTAACATCATTGTTGCCCTCCAGTGGACCATCTCAAATGGCTCTTTGTGGTCAATTTTTGTAATTACATATTTACACTGCATGGGGGACTGTTAACACTCGTGGTGCCCCATCTCTTCAATATTTTCTACTATTGTACAACCTTTTAAACTTCATTTCAACATCCTCTTTAAGTTTATTGCTTTCATTCACCACTCAACTTGCTGATGTTCTTTGTTGCTGGATCACATTCACAATCAATAATTTCACTATTACACACTGCAGTGTTTTCTAAAATACTGTGTGATATAGACTTGTATCATTCACTT
This sequence comes from Panulirus laevicauda, assembly GCA_032273605.1. Taxonomy (NCBI): domain Eukaryota; kingdom Metazoa; phylum Arthropoda; class Malacostraca; order Decapoda; family Palinuridae; genus Panulirus; species Panulirus laevicauda. The sequence continues at coordinate 12,496 of JAUTXX010031529.1, forward strand.
CTATATTTGAAAACAGTGCAAAATCATTTGCAAAAAGAAGATCAATCGTATTGTCCCTCTTGCTCTGGTTTACCTGTGCAAGGCTGAATGATTTACAAAGATTAACTAGTTTTTGGAACTTTCTCCTTTGTCTACTGATCCATCATTCTTTTCTTTGTATTTGTATCTGTATCAATAATCTACTTCTCTTCTCTGCCATTCAATAAAATGAAAGTTAAAGTCACCTGCTCATATAATAAATAGGTCTAGTTTCTCCAATCCCTTCAAGAGAGAAGGGGGAAGAGAGAGAGAGTGGAGGAATAGCAGTCCCCAGCACTGTATGGTAGTCTTGGGTTTGCCAAGATGGTGGCCTAGGGGATACAAACACTAGATGCTGTGAGGCTGAATTTAGTGGGTGCTTGGTATCCATTCTAAAGGCAGAAGGTGTAGTAAACTTTTACAGAAAGGGTAACTGGGCTGAATTTCCCCACAAAAGAGGAAAGGTTTCTTACTTTTATGCTTACCAGACAAAACCAGGTAGGAAGAAAGGTTTTTACAGCATATATTAGACCCAAACTAGAATGTACAGTACCAATTTGGTCATCCCATTTGAGAGAGCACAATGATTTGTAGGTGAAGGTTCAATGGCAGGCAGCAAACACTGTACCAGATACAAGAGAACAAAGCTATAAGGAGCAGCCAGTAGCTATGGAATTACCTACACCAGAAGAAAGAAGGAGGGAAAACATAATTATAATGTACAAGTTTCTGAATGGATCTAACGAAATTAATACTCATCAGGTCTTTCAATTTTGAAATGAAAAGTTGCAAAGTGACACAAAAAACATAAGAATCAAATTACAACAGACATGAAGAAATACCTCTACTGTACAGTAACAGAGCTGTGGATACATGGAACAGGTTAAGTAGGGAAAATATATACGGAGACTAAGTTTATGATCAATATACACTAGTAAAGAAAACTTAATGAGATTGGCTCACGAATGAAAATCTTTCCTTTTTTCCACAAATAGGTAATCGAAGACAAGTAAACATGCACACATACATACATTCAACGATGAGAGTAATGGTCCCTTTCTGCATGAAAAACTAGTAATTACAAAATGGTAATTACTGATACAAACACTCTGATCAAAATCTTTAACACTGTCCTTGAATTACTTAGGAATAAAGTTTGAATTTTTTTTTTTTGCGTATAAAATGAATTAACAACACTGATGTACCATCATGTGGATGTCTAGATAACCATTAGCAATCTTCCCTTCAGGAGTTTTTAAGAAGAAATCAGTATCTACTTTTCTTATATAATGTTATGAAGAAAAAAAAAAAAAAAAAAAAAAAAAAAAAAAAAAAAAATTTCATTCTACCAGAATAAATTAGTCTCAACACTGGATTAAACCTAAAAGAACTGACACCTACTCCTGGTCTTTTTCATAAATGTTACATTAAATCTTCCATTAAACAGATTGCAAGTGATAATTTTTCACAGTAAACATGACTGAGCAAAAAGTTAAGATAAGAAGAGTAGCAGTTATTTACTTATTCCATTTGGAGTGTCCTCATTAGTGGGGATTTGGTCAGTTGTACCATCCAGATCTTCTCCCTCTTCATTGCCTTCTTCTACGCCTTCATCGGGTGTTACCACACAGGTCTGTGCAAAACAAGTTTTTTATGTGAACATGTAACAGCAAGCCCTTTAGTATCTAAACTGCTTTTGTATTAATCTCATTTAAATCTAAAGAACACAAATGATCTCTGAAACAACATAATCTGCAATAGTGAACAATCTATTTCATAAAGTTTTTAGGCTTTGTGGATATAACTATGGAAAGCTTACAAATTGCTGTGGCAGGAGAATAAGTAAAATTCAATACTCTATATATTTCATCTCCCACTATTTGCCTGTCCTTTCAAATACTGCAGACCTTTTTTCCCTACTCATGAAAATGATATGAAGAATGAAAAGAATAAATAAAGTTAAGATGGCAGAAGTCAGTGATATGGGGCCTACCATATGCAGAGAGACTAGAAAAACTTAGGACTACAATGCACTAATCAGGAAACTGATATGCATATTTTGCACTTTTAGCCATGGCAGGGGTAAATTCATCATCTGCAAGGTGAACCCAGGGAGTAGTTGTTAGAGGTGACTGGCCAGCATATATTTACTATTCTAATTTGTGATGGTTAATCTTTCTTTTTTTGTATGTATTTGTTTGTAAATGATTACTCTGTAACACCACATACACTAATAATATCACATTCAAATAATTTCTGGTCCCATACCATCTATTCTTACATATCTATGTTTCTAAATCATTCCCCTAATATAATAGATGAAAAATAATTACATTACGCAACACATGTACAGTCATCAGTCTTATTTTGATGTGGCTGAAATCCTCATACACTGTCTTACACTTAGCAATAACCATAACTCCAAGAACATATTCAGGTGCCTTTTTATGCAATGAATCACTGAAGAACTACCACTAAAAGGGTCACACAGGTTAGGAACTGACATCCCTTTCTCTAATTTCAATGGAATTTCCACTTTCTGGAGAACTGTAACAGCAACGTGCTCTATTTTTGTATCAATGGCACAACTACCTTCATCACCGAATCTTGGACGCTTGTTGAATGCCAGTGTATAGACAAAATACAGAAATATTGAGTGCAAGGAACATGACCACCACAAGTGTATAAATGATGTGTAAGGGATTTATACACTTACACATCACTATGGATACAATCTCAGAGCGTGCAATGTGTTTCGGTGTGTGATGAACAAAACTACAACTTGACAACATCCATCATCATAGCATACTTACACAGAGAGGAAGATCTGTGCCATGAACCAGTGCCCTCCCCTGTCCAATCAATACCCGCCACACCAATAGAGAGGAAGGTATACTACATTTCAGATATTTTCTTCAATACACATGATACAGAAATATTCTGTAAGGGAAAAAGAATATTTACATTTCTTAGTTACTTTACAGCCACCATTTAAGGGATAACAAAATAATTTTATATATCATTCACTCATCTATGTATCTACATATCATTTACACATGGAGAACATAATTCACATGAGTAAATGAAAAGATAACCCTATCTTAATCCCCAAATGTCAATGTATACACATCAAATAAAAAGTTTCTATCTATTTCAACAGTTGCTGGGGATCCCTGGGTACAGAGAAGAAAAAATACTGCCCATATATTCCCAGTGTATTGTTGAAGGCAACTAAGCGGAAGGGAGCACAGAGCTGCAATTCCTCCCTGCCTATATTATTTTCCATAAGAAGAAACAGAGAAAGAAGCCTAGCAAAGATATTTTCCTCTAAAGCTCAGTCATCTATTTTGACATTACCTTGCTCATGCGGGATATGGCGAGCATGTGCGAAAGAAAAATGAACTTGCTGAGTAAATCTGGATTCCCATGCTAATGATGCAATTACACTCTCTTTAATGATTTATGAGTGTCTATGATGCTTGATAATTTTCCGGCTACTTTTTAGGTTACTAATGACATTTTCGGATAAGATATGGAATCATACATCAGCTGAAAATCTAAAACACTCATGCCAAAATATTTACCAATCTAATGGCAGAGGCTGTTAAGCAGATCAGTGTATTGGCATATTGCAGTCTAAGGGTTAATCTATTTTTTGGCTTTTTCTTTTTTCTTTCAAACTATTCGCCATTTCCCGCGGTAGCAAGGTAGCATTAAGAACAGAGGACTGGGCCTCTGAGGGAATATCCTCACCTGGCCCCCTTCTCTGTTCCTTCTTTTGGAATAAAAAAAAAAAGAAAAAAAAAAAAAATCAATCTGGGCTTGTAATTTTCTTAACACAAGCTGATTTCTGTATGCACTGTAAGCTCTGTTGACTGAGCAAAGATGGCAACGCAAACAAAAGATGAGTTATTGGAGAAATGTGGAGGTCTTGGTAACTCACTGATGACTAAAGTAGATGGCTGTGCCCTTTACCTTTTCTTAAGACAAGCTACATCTGTGGTGCCCACAACCACCCACCACACTCACCAATGTGTCCATATTGCCGGTACTTAGGACTGGTAAAACTCTTACATACTTTGTGTGCCATTTTTACTGGAATCTTATATTCCTGGGCATTTGGATTCTGGGTGATTTCAGTCTATGTATGCTCGAAATGAAGACCTTCTATTTGTACTAGAACTGAATCTTACAGCTCCTAATAATAACCCAAGTCATGAACTATACTTGGTTATCAAAATTTGCAAAATTCTTCTTTAGAGCAGACTCCTGTGAGAAATCTCATCATCATTAAAAATTACAGAGTTCTTCTTTGGAGCATATCAGTGTGAGCAATCTCATGAGGACACACCATGAGTTCTTTTGATAAAATATGAAAACTTTCAGTCTATCCTGAACAATGTATAAGGCTTGTTGGAATTGAGCAGGTGTTTAAGCGAAGAGTTAAGCAAAGTTAGAGGTCATAGAAACTTCATAATTACCTTGCTTGTTTTCAAGGGTTTTAATTAGACTACACATGATAATTTTTGCAGAGTGCTAATACTGATCAAAATATCTACGCTTCTTCTGTCAAGATCCAACAGCTGTAACTCTTAAAAGATGCATCTTGAAATGAAAATGGCTACACAAATTGTCATTATATTTCAAAGGGTATCAATGCCCTTTAATTTCTTTCCAGCCTTTGTTATTAATGTATAAAGTGAGAAATGTGCATTTTTGGAAAAATCTTTCATTTTGTGTTCACTATCAGTAATAATGAACATAATATCTGATGAAAATCTATGATTACAATGGTAAAAATGCAAAACAGTCTTTACTTGATCTAAATATGAGAATCGTCCTTTAAGTGTAAGAAGAATGATTATTTGATAAAAGAAAACATTTATCCTGCATTATAAATGATATATAACCAATCATAATCAGACACAACTAAAAGTAAAAATTACAAATGATTGTGAAAGCTCTGAAAGCAAGCAGCACACTGACCTACATCGCATCTATGACAATAAAACCATGTATACATATGTCCCTCATTCTCAACTGCACACTTCCTTCTTTTACATCCTTCAATGATCTTTAGTACATTAATAGTGTTTTCTGTTTGAACTAAGTGGGATGGGCTAAAAAGTAACTGATTTGCTTGCCTTTGTGCATCACTGTCTAATTTGGACTGTCAGCTCCTTTTGGATGTTTGTAGGGGAACAAAGTTTTCAGCAAGAGCCTCAAAAACAAAGACATATGAATATCTACTAAGTTTTAATATCACATTTGCTCTGGCTGTACAGAATAAGAAGGCAAATGCTTTGGAACTGGTATGCCTGTGAACTAAGGAAGAGGTATTGCATCACAGATTACAGTCACACACCTACACCATCGTCTCTAGTTTCGTTATCTCCTTTGCTATCACTATCTGTTGAGCTACTGGCATCATCAAACTCCAATGAAAAGTCATCCCTCTTAGATGCCTCATTACTTTTACTGTTGGTACTGTCATTTGTATCAAAGTCTGTGCTCTTCCTGGGTTGTCATGCTAATCGGAGAGATTACCTGACATAGATACACACCCTATTTGCACCTACAAACAGTCTAAAGACTTAGCTTTACAAAATATGTAGAGAAAATAACATGGTAGAGCAAAATAAATGACACCATAACATGAGACACTGCTCTTGTCCTCACTTTCTGATTGCTGACTGCACATTAATTACCAAAGAAGCTTAGCCATGCCTCCTCTAAGCACTCTTTTCCCATTGGTAGATGATTCAAACACTAAGCCAATGAGTGGTCTTCCTTAATGGTGGCAGGGCTGGCCCTAGCCTTCAAACTGCCCCCCAAACTGTGA
>JAUTXX010031640.1:0-18353 GCA_032273605.1 Panulirus laevicauda
TATATGGGTGGGTTGGGCCATTCTTTCGCCTGTTTCCTTGCGCTACCTCGCTAACGCGGGAGACAGCGACATAGGATTAAAAAAAAAAAAATCTGAAAGTGCTTGGATCACTAATGGGCTATGGTGTTTTATGTGAAAATTTGATATATTGTCAGGCCTTCAGCAGGAGAGTTTTTCAAATTTTTGATTGCATTACTTGTATCGATGGGAGAGGAGGATGTGGGTAGTTGCATCTGGATGGTTGTTATGTAGATTTTTCATGACTTTACTGTTTAGGGGTGTGGTTGCATTGTGGCTGATTTTTTTTAGTAGTGTCTCATGAGTATGATGGTTTGTTCTTTGGGAAAAGGGATTTCATTGGCATGAGCCAGGAGTGCTTATTGAATAGGGACTGGTGCAGTAAGATTGGATAATCTATAATGTGTGTCTGAGTTGGTTGCATTGACTCCTGTGATTCAGTGTGTTGAGGAAGGAATGCCAATTTTCAGTTTGTCTTTTAGTGATTAGGTTATTGATGGTGTTATTTAGAGTTTGGATTTGTTTTCTTATTTCTTTTGATAGTGATTGGTCGTATTTGAGTTGTTTTCTGTGCTTTATGAGTTTTTTAACTTTTGGAGAGAAATTTGTTTTATATTTATAGCTGGCTTTGTGGTTCGAATATTTTGCTGGCTTGGTTAGAGATTTTGATGGTATGATATGGTATGATCAAGGAATGGAAAATTATCAATACTGAAATTTGGGAGCTTCATTTATGTGTATAGGCTGGCCAGTCTGTTTTCATGTAGTTTGTGTTAGTTTTTTAGTTGTCATGTTGATTGGATGGGCTAAATGGAGTGTTATCAGGATGGGTAAGTGGTCACAGGATAACTCATGTGGCATGCTCCTGTTGGTCCTTGTTTGTAGTGCTGGTGATAAGAATGTGATATCAGGTGAGGTTGGCACTAGATTTTACCATAAGTATAGCTAGTCAAGTTCATTTACTTATTGACACTGGGGACTATCATAATGAATATTAGTTACAGAATTATAACTCTTCTAAAGACAGTACTTGAAACAAGGGCTTTCTAGCTACACCAGCAAGTCTTGCAAGATGTCATGCACTCACTGTTGGATGTAATAGTCTGTCAAATACTTTAGCATATTATTGTCATATCTGTAAATGGCTTGTCAGCAGCTTAGGGTTATGGATAGGTCACTGTGGTAGCTTCTGTGGATGTAACCAGCTCTAGAGATTTGCTAATATGAGCATAGCTAGTGCTGGAGATGTGCTGAAGTAGGTATAGTTGGTATTGAAAATGTGTAGATGTGGTGTAGTCATTTGCTATACGTTAGATGAGCACCAAAGAAGCGTTTGAATTGAGGGCTAGACACTGCTGTGCAAATGAGCTGTAATCAAGCTGACTCATGGTGGGGAACTAAGTACAGTGCTTATGTTTCATAGTCACATGATAGAAACGTATACCAGAACTAATCAGCACAAGGGTTTAAATAAGCTTCATAGTTGATAGATACTGATGTGCTTAAGTCACGTACGCCCAGGGAAGATACTGTTTTTTCATGTGTTCACCATATCTCATATTAGTGAGGTTGTGCTAGAAACAGACAAATACCTTGCCTCAGTCACTCACATCCACTTTATCTGTCATATATATTGCACCGAAACCAGAGCCCTTTATCTACAACCAAGCCTGACAAACATTTCCATGGTTTCCAAAACTTCTTCACATGCCCTGGTTCAGCCCAGTAACAGCATATGTTGCCTGTAAATTACATCACTCCATTTCACTCTCTCCCTTGCATGACTTGCACCCTCCTGCATGTTCAGGCTCCAACCCTTCAAGGCATCACTCTAACTCCTTCCTTTCACCTCTTCCTTGGTTTCCCCTTTTTCCTTCTTTGATCCAATTCTGATATGTATACCCTTTTAGTTATATTCTCCATATGTCCAAATGATTTCAGCACACACATCTTCTTCATCTTTCTCATACATACTTCTCTTACCATTGCCTCTCTCTCACCCTGTTATTTCTTATTCATTCAACCCTCCTTGCACCAGGTATTATCCTCAAGACATTTCATTTCCAATACATTCGTCCTGTCCTTTACATTTTTGTCTGAAGTGTACGCCTCGCTTCCATGCATCATTAACAGGAATACTGTGCCATCAGACATACCCATCTTTGCTCTGAAAGATAATGACCTGTCTATCTGCACTTTCCTCAGTGCACCCATGACTTTTGTCCCTTCACCCATCCCATGGCTCATTTGTATTCCCTTGGGTCCAATTGCAGCCACATCCACTCCCAGTATCTAAAACACTCCATTTCCTCCAAGTTCTCTCCATTCAAACTCATACAGGTTGTACCTCTAATCCAGCAGCCTTGGGACCTGGCCATTGCCGGACCACAGAAAATGCCATAAATCAGAAATTGACCCCTTTAAAGGCCCTCGGGTGAACACTCTTACCAATTACCATCAGCTTGGTTTTATGTGTTCCTACAGCATTGCTGCAGCCAAGAATTGTTACCCTATCTTTAGAATCCTTAATTCCAGATGGAGATGCCTCAATATCTTGGGCAAGGGTTTTTCATGGCATATGATTCCAGTACAGGGCAGATTCATCAGCATTATACACTCGTTCTGGGGCTATAAGAAATTAACAGGACAGATGATTAGTTTGGCTGCATTATAAACGATTATGGCACCGTAGCACTGCTAACAGCACTGCCGGTGGCAGATCCACAAACTAATGGCAGCAGATTCAAAATGTGCCAGACCGTGGGAGATGCTGGACCACAGAGCACCAGACTAGAGAGGTACATCCTGTACTCCAAATAACCTGTCTCTTTTCACTGCCATTTACTTTTACTCACATTTACTCTCAACTTTCTCCTTTCACACACTCCCAAACTTAGACATCTGTTTCTGCAGTTTCTCACTTGATTATACCACCAGCATTGTATCATCACTAGATGACAAGTAACTCACCTATGTCCCTACCCACAACAGACTGCATACCTGCTCCTGTTTCCAAGACCTTTGCATTGATTTCCCTCAGCACCCCATCCACAAACATTATAAACAGCCATAGTCTGCCTATCTATATCTCTGATGGGTGGCCACGGAAAAAGAGGAGGATGAGCATTCCCTCCATGGTTGCTTCCTCTGTTCCATCTTTTAGAAATTAAAACACAAGAAGGGGAGGGTTTCCAACCCTCACTACCACTCCCTTCAGTCATCTTCCACAACATGCAGGGAGTACTTGTTTCATATGTATTGTAAAATATGGTTTATATTAATCATTCATTTTGAATGGCTCCATTAATGGTTTACTTTCACATGGTGCCAAATGGGAATAGTTAATTTGTGTAATGGCTGAGACATTGTAACGTTTTATCAGTATTACGTTTGTGTGTGTCATGCCTTGCACTTGGGGTTAGGTCTTTTGTGTATTATTAGGAAAAACAAAAAACAATAGTATAGTTCTCTCTGATGCATTTAGAACAGTAGGTAGACCTGGTAAGGCCTGGAATTGTAATTCATTGTTCGATACAGTTTTACACAACTAAACACTTTTGTGATTCAGGGGAATATTAGGATGATTTTAGCCAAAGCTGGAAGCATCTCTGATGAACTTTGGTCTAGACATTTATTAGCACTTGTAAAGAAGCCACTGAAGCCACTATTCATGTTGCGTACGAATCTGCTCAGACATTACTTCAGTGTCAAAAGAACTTGATTTTTACCGATAATCCCCATATATATGTATGCAAAAGACCCAACAACTCAGCAGGAGCATTTTGTAAGGAATTCTTATAATGGTTAGTTGCATTTTATTTACTTTTTTGTCAGTATTACATTGATGAAATCAAGGAAGCAACTTAGGGGACTAGTATCATCCATGTCTTGTCTGACTTTCGGCACCATTGCATTGGAATGTTCCTATAGCTTTTTGTATATGGACTATCATCACTCTTTTAAGCTTGAAAAACCCAGAAACTTAAGAATATTTTTCCAGTGATTGATGAATGGATGACAGCTTGTACATTTGACACTTATAAGTGAAGCATTTCTTAGTTGCTTGCTTCATGAGATAGAATATGGGGAAAAAATGAGTTTCATGAAACTTGAAAGAGGCTAAGAAGTTAAACAGGATAGACAAAATTTTACATTTGTTTTTTATTATTACCACAGGTCCATTTACCATAAAAGAATACTGATATTAACCACAAACTTTCAAAAGGCTTGCAACAGCCCAAGGTTGCACTACCCATAGAAGGGGAGTGTAGATTCCATTAAGAGAGAGGTGACTTTTCATTCATGGTGTAACCTTGAGCAAGCAGAGTTTAGTAACACTGGATTGAGAAAATTAGTAGTGGAAACAATATATGATAAGGAAAAGGAGAATCAAAGGTCTTTAAAGGTTAGTGTAGCATTTGAGAATGTGTTCTAGTCACTCTACAACACGTATTCAAATGGAAGTGTTTTGGGGAGCATGGGTATTCCCTTCACATTGTACGAGTGATGTTAATGGTCTTCACCTGCTTTTGGTCACACCAAGGATGGAAAGGCACCTTCTGCAAGTGTGTTATAGTCACATGATGACAGTGCCAGTCTTGTTGAAGAACTGATTCAAATGGAGTCCATCCATTCCCTTCTGCTGATGATAGTCTTGAAGTTCCAGAAGCCCCTCTAGAAAGGGTCCTGAGGTTATGTAATGATAATAATCATGATGATAATATTTGATGCTGTTATTAATGATGATGATAGGGTTGACAGAGATAACTTATTTAAGGTTTTCAGAATGTATGGTGTCAGCAGAAAGCTGCTAGAAGCAGAAGTTTTCAACAAGAAATCAAGGGTGTTCAGAATGTATGCGAGTAGGAAGAGGGGAGAGTGAGTTGCTGTTTAATCTGGTCATAGATTAGGTGGTTAAGAAGGTAAATGCAAGAGTCTCAGAGAGAAGAGCAAGTATGCAGTCAGTAGGGGATGAGGGAACCTGGGAAGTGAGTTAGTTGTTGCTTGCTGATGACAGAGCACATGTAGCATATTCAAGTGAGAAACTGCAGAAGTTATTGACCGATTTTGGGAGAGTGTGTGAAAGGAGGAAGTTGAAATTAACTGTGAATTAAAACAAGGTTATTAGGTTTAGCAGGGTAGAGAGACAGGTTAGTTGGAATGAGTGTGACTGGAGAGAACTTGTCAGAAGTGAAGTGTTGTAGATACCTGGGAGTGGACATGGCAGCAAATGGAATTTTGGAAGTTGAAGTGAGTCCTTAGGTAGGTGAGGGGGAAAAGGTTCTAGGAGCATTGAAGAATGTGTTGAAAGAGAGGTCATTATCTGGGAGGGCAAAATGGGTATGTTTGAAGATATGTTAGTCATTACAATTTTGTTTGGATACAAGGCATGAGCAATAGGTGAGGGTGTGGGGAGGAGGGTAGAGGTGTTGGAAATGAAATGTATTGAGTAAGAAATAAAAGGGTACATGAAAGGTGTGGTAATGAAGAGGGTGTGGTTGAGAGAGCTGAAGAGGGTATGAGCTACAATTGTTTGGACATATGGGAAAAATGAGAAAGGAGAGGATGACTAAGAATAGGTATGTGCCAGAAGTGGAGGGGACAAGAAGTGGGAGACCATTTTGGAAATGAAAGGATGAAGGGAAAAAGATTTGAGTGATTGGTACCTGAACATGCATGAATGTGAAAGGCATGCATGGGATAGAGTAAATTGGAATGATGTGATATACAGGGGTTGACATGCTGTCAGTGAGTTGAACTAGGGCATGTGATGCCACTAGAGGAAACCATGGAAAGGTCTGTGGAGCTTGCTAGTGAATTGGGAGCTGTGGTTCAGTACATTGCACGTGACAGCTGAAGAATGGTTGTGAGCGAAATGGCCTTTTTTTCTTCTGTTCCTGTTGCTACCTGTCTCTACAGGAAATGGTGATCAAGTGTGAAAAAAAAGTAATGATGATAAACATAATTGTTTCCATCATCAACCAATGCCAGCTGGGGAAGTTTGAATTAATTGGTTTAGGAAATCATATTCAGACAGTTATCCCTGAGAACAGAGGAAAAAGAATATGACCCACATTTCTCTTGTGTACTACAGAAGGCAAGAGAATGCTTCCATGTATCTCATACGTGTTGTGGAGTGTAACTAATAGGGACAGTAAGACCGTAGGGGATTTCCTAGAAATCCTCCCCTTGTTTATTATTTCTTTTAAAAATGTTAAGAGAACAAGGAACAAAAGAAGGATTTATACTGAGGGCTCATTCCTTGATGCTACTCCATAATGGGGGTAAGGCAAAGATTTAAAGAAAAGAGTACATTTTATTTTTTTGAGAAAAGTATAAAATCTTAAATTTATCCTGATTGTGTAAGCATTTTTCTCACGCAACCCACTATTCAACACACAGTCTTTAGAATATCCTTAAGTTATGCAAGAGGTACATGAAGGTATTGATATCTAAAGGAACAGCTTTTTATGGCTTTCAGGGAAAAAAGAAAAGATTACCCAAAGCGAAAGCTGTTCATGCAGCAGACAGAGAGGAGGGAGAGTGTACAGACACAGACGAAGAAGTACAAGAAAGGGATGAGCTGGTGGTAGACAATGAGGAAGAAGTAGTTTCAGAGTTAGATGAAGAGGATGGGATTTCGGAAGAATGTAATGAAAAAGAAGGTAGGAGGTTTATCACTGTAATTTGTAAGTAGGTTATGGCATAGTATTTACAAATAGCTTCTCTGTAAAAGTAAATTTGGTATGTTTGTTCAGCACTGACCATAAAAAACCTGATTTTGTAGACATCATTGAAACTACTGTTTTTTACACTTAATTGATGGAGGCAAGTGTGAGAACATAGAAATTGTGAGATGTGCATTGGAACAGAGGAGAGATTCACATATTTATTTCAAGTTCATTCTTTACTTCTTTCAATGAAAATTCAGCATGATTAAGATACCCTAAACTTTACTTTCACCTGCTGGCTTCATCAACTATTAACTCACCATGTCCTTCTCCAAAACCATTATATGACTCCTTTTCATATAGCATTTCAGGGAGGTATATGTAAGTAAACTTCTTCATTGTTAGTAGACATTTGAGAAACAAATTTCCTTATGTAAAGAGAGCCTTATTAGCATCAGAAGACCATTATTTCATTGTGGGATTAAAGTCTCAGTGAATCCCCATAATAAGATGTATCCATGGGGATTCACCACCCAGACCATTTATCCATAATAAAGCATTTGAGGCAAATACATGCTTATTCGCAGTCTTCAAATGGCCATACATCACCATACAAGATGGTGATGTGGCACAAGCCATTATCCTCATTTGTTTATTTCCACTTGCTCATAGGCAGTGATCAGACCTACTGACCACTGCTTGATGTCAATTTGTGGCATTTTCACCTCTTTTTCTGGCCTTGAAAGATATGGTGTGGGGGACTGGGTTGTGCTGGATGCTAAAGTTGATAAAATTCTTTGGACAGACTTACCCCTTTGCAGATTTTGTGGGGTTGAGGATCAGGAAGAAGTGGAAGTATGGTATAAGGAAGAATGGAGAGGTAAAAGTTTTGCAGAGAGAGAAAATTAATCAGAAAGAATGGAAGGAGTATGAAAGAAGGGTGTCCAAAAGTTAAGATGCAATTGCAGTAAACATAGGGATGAAGTCATGTATGAATGAGATGTTTAAAATGTTTACAGAAAGACTGTTAAAGTTGTAGACAGGTTGCATGGTGGATGGATGAGATTTAAAAATGTTACAAAATAGATGAAGAAGGCATGTGGTAGATAATTTGAGAGGAATTTACTAATGGAAGTTCAACCAAAGGAGGAAGTAAGAATGTAAGATATGTAAGCAGAATGTAAAGAAGCTGAGAGAGAAGCAGAGAAAGAGTAGATGGGTATTTTAGAAATTAAGGTAAAAGTATAGGGAAAGTGAGAAATTGTACTGGAAGGGCGTGAAAAAGGAAAGAGGTTGATGTTGGAATGGAAGTGTTAATGTGAGAAGTAAGGAAGGGGAAAGAAGGTAAGGCATCAGTTGTTACATGCATGGGTATGGAGGTTGGAAGGAAAAGGATACAAGTGCAGGGGTTTATAGCTGGAAGGGAATTAAAAAGGGCAATAATGAGGTTTAAGGTAAGGAAGGCACCTGGAGTTGGTGGGATCATGGCTGCAATGTTGAAGCATGGAGGAAAATGTTTCATAGAGTGGACGCCTTTGATATGTAATTCAGGTTGGAAACAAAAGGTTGTGCCTGAGGATTGGGTGAAAGCTGTTATTCTTCCTTCACTCAAAAGGAAAGGTGCTAAAGATTATTCACTCAAAAGGAAAGGTGCTAAAGATTAATTTTTTCACAATTGATCACTGTTCCTCACTTTAGCTAGGTAGTGCTAGGAGCAGATGAAGTAAGGCCACATCCACTTACATCCATTCTTGATATGTCATGTGTAATAAATCAAACCCACAGCTCCCATTATCCACAACCAGGCCCCATAGAACTTTCCATGGTTTACCCTAGACACTATACATGTTCTGGTTCTGTCCATAGACAGCTTGTTGATCCCATTGTACCTTATTGTTGCAGTTCATTCTATCCTGAGCATGCCTTTCACCTTCCTGCATATTCAAACCCCATTCATTCAAAATCTCTTTTACTCCATCCTTCCATCTCCAGTTTGATCTCATTCCTTCCACTTCTGACACATACGTCCACTTTGTCAACCTTTTCTCTCATTCTGTCCACATGTCCAAACCACTTCAACATACCTTCTTCTGCTCTCTCACCCACACTCTTTTTATTTCCACGCATCTCTCTTACCCTTTCATTACTTACTCGACCAAACCACCTCATACCACAAATTGTCTCAAACATTTCATTTCCTACACCTCCCCCCACCTCTTTCCTTATCTGTAACCCATATCTCGCATCCATATGATATTGTTGGGACTACTATTCCTTCAAACAAGTTCATTTTTGCCCTCCCAGATTATTTCTCTTTACACAAATTCTTAAGCGATTCCAGGACCTTCACCCCCTTCCCCACCCTATGACTCACTTCCACATCCATGGTTCCATTCACTGCCATGTCCTCTCCCAGATATCTAAAATACTTCATTTCCTCTATTTTTCTCCACTCAAACTCATATCACAACTGACCTGTTCTTCAGCCCTGCTAAACCTAATTACCTTGCTTTTATTCACATTCCCTCTTAACTTCTTTCACACACTCTTCCAAACTCATTTACCAACTTCTACAGTTTCTCAATCAAATCTGCCACAAGGGTAATATCAAACAACAACCAACTCACTTCCCAGTCCCTCTCACCCCCCCACAGACTGTGTACCCACCCTTCTCTCCAAGACACACATTTACCTCCCTTACCAATTATTCCCCCATATCTGTAACAGTTATAGAGGAGTAATTCTATTAAGTATACCAGGGAAATTGTGTGCAAGAGTGTTGATTAATAGAGTGATGGAAGTGACTCGGTGCAGAATAAGTGAGGAGGAAGGGTATTTTAGGAAAAGTTAGGGGATGTGTCTGTCTGGCTTTTATAGTGAAAATGATTGTGGAAAAGTTGCAAAAGGTAAGGATTTGTATGCAGCTTATTAGATCTGGAGAAAAAGTATGACAGAGTTGAATGAAATGCTTTATGGAATGTCTTAAGGACTCGGAGGACAATTGTTGGATGGTGTGAAAGCCTTCTGTAGAGTAACAGATGCATATGTAAGAGTGGATGGGGTTGAGTGAAAGTGTCAGTTTATACGTAGGTGTGAGGCATGGATGCTTGATTTCACCAAGGCATTTTAACATGTATATGGATGGAGTAATAAGAGAGATGAAAGCAAACCTGTGAAAAAGGGTGCAGAAATGGAGTGTGGTGGAGAGTTATGGTGGTTAGTGACATGTTGTTTGTGGATTATACTCTTTTGTTTGCTGAGACTGAAGAGGAGTTGCAGTAGGTTGTAAGTGTGATGAAGTGAAAGACAGTGAATGTATAGATTTTGTATAGCCCTTTAAAGTGAAAGAAGAAAGCTTATCAAACTGTGCTTTAAATATGGTGGGAAGAAAGACTGGAAGAGGTGAGAGAATTTTTGTGTTCAGGAGCTGTCTTGGATGAGTTTAGTGATATGGAAGGAGACAAGAAAGATACCAGTACAGGATAGAGGAGTCCCTTGATAGAATAATGAAGGGTATAAGTGTAAGTATGGAAGTGAAGAGAGGATTACGGGACAGAATGGTCCTCCTGACCCTTGCCTATGCAGCCAAAATATGGACATAGAATGAGTCGCAGAGATCAAGAATCATGGCTGTGGAAATGAGCTGTTTGAGAGGAGTATGTGGTATGACTAGAAGGAATGAAGAAAGAAATGAAGGGGTTTATGAAAAACTTGGTATAGCAGGGAATGCAATGGGAATAAGTTGTGGAGTGGGTGAAATGTAATACTTTTAGGTGGTTTGGGCAGTTGGAAAGAATGCAAGATGTGGAGTTTACTACAAGGGTACATGATGATACGATTGAAGGGGTTGGCATTAGAGAGAGATCTCCTGTGGCATGGGGAAATAGCTTGGAAGAGTACTGGAGGGAGAGAAATGGTGGAAGAATGCATGGGAGGCATGCAAGGACAGGGATAAGTGGAGACCTTTGCCATAGCCACCCCCTTAATGGAATTTCCTTTCTTAGAGAGAATGGGCATCAGAAAGATAGAAAGATAAAGTAGGGCTTTGCGATGAGGCAAGTTGATAACTTGAAAATTTCATGTTAATTTGAAATGCATTATTGAATATGATGAGTTTTAATGGAAATATAGGATTAAGTACTAAAGGTAAAGAAATATATGGAAAGAATGCTCATTAACTTTTGAACCACCAAAAAACAAACAGAACTTACTCTATATAGTATGATATTTAACAAAAACTTACAAGAATGTATGGTGGTGATAATTTTATATGATAGTGAATTGGGTTGGAATGGAGCAAGGAGGAGGGAGGGACATGAGGGTGTTCTGTCACATCCTGAAATACCTGATTTATGTGTTTCAAAGGAGGGTGGAGAAATTTACTTAGGACTTTTGAAAAAGATAGCTAGTTGTAACTCAGTGGCATGTCTTTCTTCTGTACAAAGCTTCTTGTGGTTTCATGAAACAATCTCTCCTGGTAATGAATAGGAGTAAATGTCATGTGTATGACATATGTGTTGCCTCAAATGATTAGTGTTTTGCTCAGTTGGAGAGACTGTCCATTCAAGGTACTTGGAGGATGTGAGCTGGATTCATGCTTGTCTGGTGTTACAAGAGTGATTGAAAACTTCAGTAAAGATGCAGACATGGGTAAGCCATTGTTCCATTTGTGTAATGTAGTGCTGCATGGTTGATTCTGTTAATGTAATGTTATGATGGGATTTGATTGAGAGGTAGTCTGCACATGAAAGGACCTTCATATTGAAATTTACCTGAGATAGTTGGAGGTATTGTAGGAAGAAGGGGAAGAAAGTTGGAAAAAAACTGCTCCTTAGGGAACTTTATTACTATAGAGTTTAAGTGTTACAGAGGCGAAACGATTGTGAGTGACTTTGGCATGGCAGCTGGTTATGAAATTGGTCAACCACATTTTGTTGTGGAGGTTAGTGTCAAGTATTTTTTTGAGTGAGGATGTGTCAGCAAATGCTTTGTTGATGTCTAGTGCCACTGATATTGCATAGGAGGCAGTTGTAGTTGGTTGAATCCATCTAGGATATATTGTGGGACCTCAGTGTATGGGTGTGGTGGTAGGATAATAAAGTGTATGGGTCTGAAGCCACACAGATTGAGTAAGAGTGGGATGTCTTCACTTCTTGTAGATGTTTATTTCACAGAGTTTGAATACTTAGGATAGAAGTGATATAGGGCAGTAGGAGGATAAGGAGGGGGAGTTGGCTGCTTTAGGATTGGTATTATGTTGGAAATTTTCTTGTTGTTAGGGATTTCGTTTTGAAGCCAGGAGTAGTTGAAGATATTTGAAAGTGTTTGGATTGCATATAGGCTGTCATGTATAATGGAATGAAACCACATCCAGACCCCACAAACCTTTCCATGGCTTCTTCCAACTGCTTCAAACATCCTGGTTTAGTCCATTGACAGATGGACGGAACACATATAAACTCTTCTTATTACCCAATTATTTCTTTCTCTGTCAACCCTTCTTGCATTTATTGTCCTCAAAGATTTCATTCCCAACACATTCATTCTCTTCCATACATTCTTACCTAGAGCCCATGCTTCACACCCATGAAACACCATAGGACTCTACCTTCAAACATACCCATCTTTGCCCTCCCAGATATCAACCTATCGTTCCAATCATTTTTCAGTGCTCTGAGGACCTTTGCTCCCTCTCCCATCCTGGGACTTACTTCAGCTCCTGTGGTTCCATTTGCTGCCATGTTCACTCCCAACCTCTCATTTGCTAAACCTAATATCCTTGCCTGTATTTTTATTTACTCTCAATTTTCTCCTTTCACACACACTCCCAGACAGAGGAACCAAATTTTGTGGTGTCTCACTTGAATCTGCCCCTAGAGCTGTGTCATCAGCAAACAACAACTTACTCGCCTCCCTTGACACACTGCAGGCCCACCCTTCTCCCAAATCCCTCACATTCTTTGTCCTCACCATCCCATCCAGAAACATATTGAACTGCCATGGAGACATCAAATACTCCCACCACAAATGCACCCTCACCAGGAACCATTCACCCTCCTCCCTACATGCTCACACATATGCCATAATCTCTTTAAGAAAAATGAAAACTCCCTACTGATTCTGATAACCTTCCACCCACATCATATATTCATAACACCTGCAAAGCATCTCATTCAACCCAATTATATGCTTTCTTCTAATCCACAAATTCCACATACAAATCCTTTCATTTCTCTGCATATTTTCCACTCATATTCTTCAAACCTGACACTTGATCCACTCTTTTGCCCTTGAAACCACATTGTTCCTACCTAGTTTGATGCACTGTGCAAGTTACCATCCTCTCAATCAACACTTTCCCTTATAACGTAACAGGTACACCCAGCAAACATACACCTCTGTAATTCAGATGCTCACTTTCGTCTCCCTTGCCTTTATACAGTAGCACAATGCATGTATTCCACCAGTCCTCAGGCACCTCACCATGATCCATACATACATTGAAAATCCTAACTAACCAATGTAGAACACAGTCACCCTCTTTTTTAAAAAGTTCAACTGCAATACATTCCACTCCAGTTGCCTTGTTTTATTTCATTGTACAGAAGGCTTTCACCACCTCTTATCTTTTCACCAAACCACTTGCCTGACTCACTTCGCATGTCTCCCTAGCCCAGATGTTCCACATCTGTCACCCTATCATTAAACACATGCAAAAATTCTTTGAGTACTCAATCTATCTGCTCTTCACTTCCTCATTTGTTCTCTTGTTTTTCTCACACTTAACCTCTTTCCAAAATGTTTTATTAATCTCCCTGAAGTTTGCTGATCCTTGCCTACTCCATATATCATTGCCCTCTTTTTCAGCCCCCAGTTATTTATTTTTATCTCCCTCCACTTTCTTTTGTACATTTCCCAGTCACTCACAATCCTCTTCTACAAGTAAAGCTCATACAACTTACTTTTCTCCGTCAATAACAACTTAAACTTTGCCATCCTACCATTTACTACCCTTTCTTACATGCCCATGCCCCCACCTTCTGCAAGCTACATGTTTTTCTTGTACGTGTCAGCACCATTTCCCCAAATACCTCCTATTTCTCAACAACTTCCTTAGCTTCATTTAATCTCTCCTTTTGCTGTTTTGCACTCAGTCTCTCCTGGTATCTCTTCACATAGCTCTCTTTTGCAAGCCCTATTATGTTTGACACCCTTGTCTCACCAATATGATTCCTCTGTTCCAAAAACTTCCACAAATCTTCACCCTTGCCTCTTCCATCAATGTCCCACCAGCTGCCCCTTTCAGCTTATTCATATCCCAGATTATCTCTTTTGCACTCCTTACAGTTAGTATATAATGCATTTAAACATACCTAGCATCTTTCCTATTCCACATGTACTTATGTATGTCTCGTTTTAAACCAGATATCCCCATCACAAGTCATTTTCAGACAACTCCACAAGCTGTTCACCATTTTCATTCCCATCTTTGAATATTACTCATTGTCACATTTAAATCACCAGTCACTAATACTTGATCTCCTTTATCAAAACTACTGACATGCTCATACGGTTTGCTCCCCAAACACGAGCCTCTTTTCACTGTCCTTCTCGTGGCCAGGTGTATTACCTCTGATAATCACCCACTTCTTGCAATCCACTTTCATTTTTATCCACATCAGTCTTAGGCTCATATTTACTCTCTGGCCACAATTATGGTCCTAATGGCACCCATCCCCATGTACTGAAAGTGTTCCTCTGAACTTGCTCCTGTGCTTGCTTGTCTGTTCCGTTTTTGATTAAACCAAAATTTTTCACACAATCCCACAACTCCTCTCTTGGCAGAAGTGCTATTCCTTCCTTAGCTTTTGCCCTCACATTCACAATAACCCCTAACTTTACTCTTAAGACATTCCTAAACCATCCTTTCATTTACCCTTGAGCTTTGTTTCACTTAGAGCTAGAACATCCAGGTTGCTTTCAAAGACATTCAGACAGCCTTTGAGGGGGATGAATACTCCTTTCTTGACTCCTTCCTCTGTTCCATCTTAGAGAAATTGAAATACAAGAAGGGGAGGGTTTCATGCTCATTGTTTCCCACAGTAGTGAAGTAACACCAGCACAAGATAATGAAGGGCTTCATTTGCTCACATTCACATCAACTATTTACAGCCAGGCCGTATAGACCTTTCTGTGGTTTTCCCTGACTGCTTCATTTGACCTGATTCAGCCCATTGACAGCATGATACTTTGTGTATACCAAATCACTACAATTCACTGTATCCCATGAATGCCTCACACATTCTTCATGTTCAGGCCCCAGACTTTCAAAAGATCATTCCCTCCATCTTTCCACATCCTCTTAAGTTTGCCCCTTTTCCTAATTCCATCCACTTTCAACATGTGTACCCTTTTAGTCATCCTTTCTGCACTCATCCTTTCCATAAGTTTGCCCCTTTTCTTAGTTCCATCCACTTTCAACATGTGTACCCGTTTAGTCATCCTTTCTGCACTCATCCTCTCCATGTGACCAAACTATTTCAGCATACCCATCATCTCTGTCATTATAGTACACTTCTCTCTCATCCTATCATTTCTTATTCTGTCATCCCTCCCAAATCACATATAGTCAGCAAACATTTCATTTTCAGCACAGCCACCCTCTTCCATTCTCATACATGTAGGGTCCATGCTACTGCCCTCACATACAGTGGCCTCTCTTTTCACCTATTTTGCAATGTGCCTAGGACTTTTGCCCCCCCCTCACCTGCCCTATGGCTCACTTCAGCTTCTATGGTACTTTGTGCTGTTATGTCTACTCTCAGATATCAAAAATGCCACACTTCCTCCAGGTTCTTTCCATTTAAACTTACACTCCAGCTATTCTCTCTCTTCCCACTTCTGAAAACTTTATACCTTTGCCCTTATTCACATTTTCTCTCAACTTTCTCCTCTCACACACTCTTTCAGACTTAAACACCAGCTTCTGCAGTTCCTCACTTGAATCAGCCACTTGTGTCATCAGCAAACAACTGCTGACTCACTTCCTAACCCCCCCCCTCTCTCTCTCTCTTTTGCATTCACCTCCCACACCTCTCCCATCATTAGAAAATTAAACAGCCATGGTGACATTGCACAACCTTGCCATAGACCCACCTTCCCCTGAAACCAGTTGATCTTGTCTCATCTTACTCACACACATGCTTTACAATTTTTATAGAATCTCCTCACTGCTTCTAATAGCATTCTTCCCACACCATCTATTGGTAGCCTTCCTGTAGAACATCTCTTATCAACCTCATCATAAGCTTTCTTATCCTTCCATTTCTCAAAGTATTTGTCACACAGGTTCTCAAAGTGAACATCTGATCCACACATCTTATGCTACTGCTGATGTCACTTTGTTCCTCCTCAGTCTGATGCTCTTTGCAAGGAACCACCCTCTCAGTCCCCAATCTTGCCCCACAAGGTATCACTTACTCTCAACAAACTGTAATTTAGATAGCCACTCAGTACATTGAAAATCCTAACTAATTAGTCAATAACTCAGTCTCCCACCTCCTTTCTTTAGAAACTCAGTTGCAATCACATCCATTCCATTTGCTTTTCGCACTTCATCAATCGTAAGCCCTCACGATTTCTTCACTTTTCACTAAAGCACTTTCCATGACTGATTTTGCTTACTTCCATGTCCAAAATATTCCACAGAATGCTCAGTCTATCTTTTTTTTTACCTTATATCTTCCTGTTACCAATTCTGTATTTCCCCCAACACCAATGTTCCCATGTGCTCTTTTGTTTTTCTTCCACTGTTAAGCTCCTTCCAGAACATTTTCGTATTCTCCTTGAAGTTACTGATACTTGCTCACCTGAACTCTCTCTTTTTCAGCCATGCACCTTTCTCCTGACCTCTTGCCACTTTTTCTTGTACATCTCCCAATCACTTGCACTCCCTCCTTGCAAGTAATGCCCAGCACCTCACTTTTTTCTTTTACTAGTAATTTAACCTCCTCACCCCACCAGTCACTACCCTTTGTTATTTGTCCAACTCCCACCTTTTGCATATATTCTCAATTTTCCCACCCTTTTTTGAATAGGCTGATTTATTATAGCAGTATAAATGAAAGACTTATGACTCCCATTAGTCTAATTAGTTGGTAGAAAATTTCTGAAGTTTCTTGGATACCCATAGATCATATCAGCAGGGAGCCATACATATGCTATGGGAAAAAACAGAGCATGTTAATGCATGTTTTCAAATTTCTTCCCACTTCAAAATAAGCCCATGCTTTTTTGAGGCATAAGTTGATTAGCTTCGGAAATATTTTGAGGCCTCTCAGTAATTTATAGATAACTGTGGCAACAGGATGTCACATGCTTCCAAGCGAAGGATGAGATGTGGGCCTTTGTTTATCTACTTTATTTCAGAATAGCATTGGTGTGCCAATTATAAATGTCTAGCATTGCATCATGGTTGGATATGCATATTGGATTGGCTGTGGCTGTTAAAATGACTTCAGATACTTTTTGAGTATTTCATATTTTGGTAACTGTACTTGTTCTAATGAGATTGTTTCACTGGCCAGCATTTACTGGGTTAAACCAATGAAATAGAACTGATCAGAGTTTGTATAGGATGAATTCAGTAAATGATTCAGATTTTCATGGTAACATCATAAGGTTGATGGTTTTTTAGTAAAATTACAATAATTTCCTTTTTTCTTTTTCTCTCTCTCAAACAGAGGCAGCGATTCATGTTCCCCCATCACTGCGTTTAATGGTAGTGGAGAGTGAAAGTGACAAAGTTAAGGTGGGAACATTGCATTTAATTACACTAGATGGTGGGACAGTGGGCAGAGAGGCTCGCAATGTGGTACAACTCTTAGATCTCAGCATTAGTAAGGTGAGATGTCCTGTTCTACATTACTTATCATAGTAGTGACCACATGGATCTGTAATATTTTTAGATTATCAATCATAGTAGGGACAACATGGTTCCCTGATGATACTTTTAATTTAACTGTTTTCAGTTGATGTTGATTGATCGCTTGTGATGTTTAAAAGAAATTTGAACAGTCCAAGTTGGATTTACAGCACAAAAGCATGGTACTACTCACCTTTCTATGTCAGTTGCTTTTCACTTTTCCCAGTAATATTCCAGTGATCATCCATCTTCCTTCCTCTAGTGGTCTCCTCTCTGTAAAAAAATGTTTTGGATGATTCATTTGTGTGATATGGACAGGGAGGTTTTTGTTTGTTTGGACATTTCTTAAATTGCCACTATTACCATTTCATATTTCAAGTGTTCTTATGCTATCTACATTTACAGTGTCCTATTTTAGCTTGCTCTATATATCCAAAACTCTGTTACAAAAAATAATAATTACAGTATATTCCTTTTTTGTTATCAAGCTGTCATTTCTGAGTTAAATGAACTCATCCTTACCTGTCACAACACCTTTCCACACTTTCCGATAAGGTTCTAGTTTTATTTACTTTCGTAGTTCCTACTTTGTGATTACTTTATTTCTATACTTTTTTATAATACTTTGTTGCTGTCTCCCGTGTCAACAAGGTAGCACAAGGAAACAGACGAAAAAATGGCCCAACCCACCCACATACACATGTATATACATACATGTCCACAAACGCACATATACATAC
>JAUTXX010031862.1:0-29728 GCA_032273605.1 Panulirus laevicauda
TCGTTCGAAGAAGCTGAGAGCAAGAAGAAGGAAGCGGAAGAAGACGAGGGTAAGCCAGACCAACTGACGCAGTTGGTGACCACCTTCAGTCAGAAGGCCACCACCGAGCACACGGGCGTCCTGGCTGAAGACCCACTCTACATGTCTTACGCTGAGATCATGGGTAAGGAACCCTTGTAGTCTTCGTTTACCTGTTATGTCAGACCTTGGGATAGTGATCATGGTGGAGATGGCTCTTGGTCGTGCTCAAACGTGGACGACAGCTCATGCTGGGACGTGGAAAACTCTTCAAGTTGGGACGTGGATCATTGTTCATGCTTGGACGTGGATCACTGTTCATATTGAGACGTGGACCACTGGTCAGGCTGGGACGTGGACCACTGTTCATGTTAGGACATGGGCCACTGGTCATGCTATGACGTTGACCACTGGTCATGTTATAACGTGGACCACCGGTCATGTTTAGATCATGTGGTGATATGGACCACTGGTTTTTCTGAGACATGGATCGGACCAGTAGCTGAATATCCACAGGACCGGTTCATGAAATCCTCAAGGTTATACTTTCTCTTGGATGAGAAGACAAGTCTAGGGGGAATGTGTGACAGGGAAGTTCTGAATGGTAGTGACAAATTTCTTTACAGCTTAGACATACATACCACGTTATTCAGTTCATGTAAGGGATAAGTCCATGGAAAATGGTGGAATCGACTTATGGATAGGAAACAATAGCTTTGTTAAACAATATGAGAGAGAACGGTGTTTGGTCCAAGGCTGGGCTCTGTACTTTGCCTTGTCCACAGCCAAGTCGTGCGGAGAAGAGGAGGAAGAAGGCGACGAAGAAGGTGTAGAAGATGTTATCCACCATCAGTGCCACACCCTCGTAGTCTGGATGGGTGATCGTCTTATACAGTTCTGTATGTGTTTTAGCCTTATGTTCTCCCATGCCGCCGTGGTAAGGCTCCCAGATGGTTCCTTCACCAGCCCTCCACCAGAACCATCTGAGTGGAGGAGGGAAGGGAGGTGGAGCGGGAGGAGGGAGGGAATGTGGAACAGTGAGTCGAGGGAGAGGGAGTAATAATAATGGTTTATCAACAGTGTAGGAAATTAAATCCAAGCTGTCCCCGATGATCTCTCTCTCTCTCTCTCTCTCTCTCTCTCTCTCTCTCTCTCTCTCTCTCTTCCTGGTAGGCAGCCATCGACCAGGGAGGCAACGTACCCCCCATCGCCCAGGTAACGGGAAGGTTGATGACGGCTGAGCACTGAGCCCAGCCAGCACTGTACTGCAGTGGCTGTCAAGTTCCCCATCCCCAGGGCCCAGGTTGCAGTCTTGACTGTGTTTGCCTCACACTCCCCACACACACACACACACACGCGCGCGCGCGCGCGTGTGGCCTGCTGGCATTCAGCCCACAGACATACAATCTCTCCATCTCTCACACTCAACACTCGACCACACACACCTCACACACCACTCTTTATGATGATTCAACTCTTAACACTTTTTCTTTGCGGTGGGCGCTACGCGTTGGCCCTTGCCCAGGAGGGATAGTAGGGAGGTAGGCAGGTGGATAGGTACTTCCTCCCGCCTCTCATCCCTCCTGCCTCTCCTCTCCTCCCCCTCCTCCGCCTCCGGGGTGTTGACGGAGGCTTCTGAGCGGCAAAATAATGAGTCGTCCACCTGTTGACTCTTGGGCCCAGAATCAAATTATTTAGGGATAACTCCCTATTACCACGCCAACTGGGGGAAATAGGGCGAGGAAATGGTGTGTGTGTGTGTGTGTGTGTGTGTGTGTAGTCATATTTTGGTCCAGCCTTGTTTTGATAGGTATTCGACGTACACACTACACTTTCAAAATGGTGAATTCCAAAACCGTGTTGAAAAAGATCGTTTCAATACGTTTCCTTCTTCGTGATGCGTACCAACATTTCGCTCCGCGTCGTCCACCATCTCTGGTCACCATGAGACTTGCCCAGACCTTATCATGCAAACCTTCCTTCCTGGTCGTTGTGATAATACCCACATACGTACACCTGACGCCCCTCCGTACACCCTCCTCAACCCATGTTTTTTAAGGTAAGTCAGTGACCTCCATTGCCCCGTGTGTCGGTCGTGTCCTCAGTAATCTTTCCTTCTCTCGTGGATTAGGTGAAGTCTTCAGGGTCTTCTGTCTCGTGGTTATGACACATAGACATTCCTTTGAAAGGCTTAGTGTTACTTTAATAGGTTTATTGTTACGTCAATAGGCTCAGTGTTACTTTGATAGGGTTTATGTTATTAAATGGGCTCATCATTACTTTAAGAGATCATTGTTGATTTGATTGGCTCTCTTTTGTTTTGATAGGTTCATTGTTACTTTGATAACAGGCTCAGTGTTAGTGTAATAGGCTCAGTGTTGCTGTAATAGGCTCAGTATTCCTTGAATAATAGGCTCAGGCTTTACCTTGTCATTTTTTCCCCAGTATGTAGCAGGTTTAGGTGTTGCCCATGCCATACTCTGTCTCAACACCACAGTGGACACATTATGCCCGACGGTACGACCCTTGAGCACGACGGTACGACCCTATAGCACAACAGTACGACCCTGAAAGCTTGATGCCACGACCCTGCAGCACAACGTTACGACCCACACGTAAGATAGCCGGTAAGGGTCAGGTCAGTTCCAAAGACATGGCACGACTGTTAGAGTTAACATAGTGGCCAAAACCCAGGAGTTCTTAAAAAAGAAAACGAGATGATATAAGACTTCTGACGTATAATTCCAGCGGGAAGTATGATGATGATCACCTGAAAAGCCTTATTAGCGAAGCGTCTGCCACAGACAAGACTCAACAGACTTAATCCATTTAACTTTGGGTAAACAAATGTGAAGCCTTACTTGCGAATTAATCTGTTTTGAGTCTTGGGATACCCAGCACGAGCAAACGCTTCATATAAAACCCGTCAAGCTCTGGCTCAATCTGTCCCGGGGAAGAAATTAATTTATATATTTGTTTATATGAGGACCAAGTTGATGGTGTCTCTCTCTCTCTGTGTTGTTTTTGTTTTCTGGTGTGTGCATGTGTGTTTGCACACATATATATGTGTGTGTGTGTTTTATGTGTGTATGTATGCTTGTATATCTGTGTGTTATTCATACATCTCCGTCGTACTGTCGTGCTCAAGGATCGTACCGTCGTGCTCTAGGGTCGTACCGTCGTGTTCAAGGGTCGTACCATCGTGTTCAAGGGTCGTACCGTCGTGTTCAAGGGTCGTACCGTCGTGTTCCAGGGTCGTACCGTCGTGTTCCAGGGTCGTACCGTCGTGTTCAAGGGCCGTATCGTCGTGTTCCAGGGTCGTACCGTCGTGTTCAAGGGTCGTATGCAGAGTTCTAGAGCCACCTGCTCTGGACGGGTCGGCCAGGAGTGAGGAGCTGGGACTTACCGTGGAACAGCAAGTAGGCGAAGAAGGTGTTGCCCACGAACACCAGGCTCCCGTCGATGGTGGAGGTTCCCTCGGTCTTGTCCACCACCCTGCTGGCCAGCCTGCGAGACCAAGAAACTCGTCTGTTAAGTCCGCCTCTTCTTCCACGGACGTCGGTCTTTGAAATAGCTTTGGAGGACATCTTTATATCTGGAGGACATCTTTCTAAATGGTTTCTCAGTACGATTACGTTTAATTTCCATTACACCGATAACTCTGCTCTTGTATGTTCTATTCTGAAGGTCCCTTGTATAGCAAGTATATAAGAACTTATGATATTTTATGATTTTAAAATTCAAGATGGATTTCTTTACGTGTGGAATATTGTCTTTCATCTGGAGGACACGAGAAGTATAAGATACATTACCGCTGGAGGTCGAGGACTTCACCGTCAGAAGGGAGGGTGGTAAGGCCCCATGTTGTCAGGTCCTCCTCCACCACCAGTGTGTCTATCTGCATGTTCCCTGACACCACCTGCGGCACCCCTGCCAACGGCAGCAAGGTCAGTGTGGGTAGACTTCCAACGTGAACATATAACGAAATAATATACCAAATTCTCTCGATTAAGCAACTTTTCCTTTGTTTTACAGATATAGAAAAGGACAAGAATTGAATCCAGACGACTTGCTGCATAACAGTTCGAATTGTGGCCTTCCTGAAGACTTCTTACATATTTCTCCCTCAACGATAGCTTGTGTGCGTGTGTAACTGTCTACATTTCATGTATTACAGGGAGGGAGTTCTACACTCGTGGGGACCCATCTCCTAAACTTGTTTTACCTTAGACGAGACAGTGTCAAGATGGTGCGTCTTTGTGGACTGAAATGCCAGCCACCTACGTGTATGCGAGGCAGACAGAAAACACAACAAACTGGACCAAGGAGGAGAATGTAACATCCACTATAGTGCTCGCCCCCTGCGCCCGCCGTAGTCGCCAACCCTCTCCATAAACAGGTTGGGGGTGTGTTACCTTCCTCCCGAGGAACGTCCCGCACTTACCTGGGTTCTTCCTGAGGGAGTCGGTGAAGAGTCTGTTCACACTGACGCCCTTGATGAAGTCCGCCGTGACTTTGCCAGCCTGGACCTCTCCCTCCCTCACTTCCACCTCCAGGAAGGTCTTCTTGCCTACAAAATCAGGTTATGCATCACAAGCAAAGCAATCGAGATTACAAAGACAAAAAAATATATTTTTCCTCGTGTCTCTAGTCAAAAGAGCCTCCTTTCAGTGGAATCCAGATCTTCAGCATATCAATAACAACCATTTCTACCGTGAAAAAACGCAAAATCAATGGAACTT
Organism: Panulirus laevicauda; assembly: GCA_032273605.1. Lineage (NCBI taxonomy): Eukaryota > Metazoa > Arthropoda > Malacostraca > Decapoda > Palinuridae > Panulirus > Panulirus laevicauda. Next base: position 4,761 of record JAUTXX010031862.1, read on the forward strand.
TTTCCTAAAGTAGTGACACGCTTCTGTCTAACTACTCTTTCAGGAACTGAGGTTGGAATACCTTCAGCGACCCACGAGTTCAGCGCTCCAGGGTCCTGGCACTCACCTGTGATGACGGCCGTCTGGTTCAGCAGCACCCAATCACTCACCAGGACCCCAGCCACCTGCCCGACCTCGCACTCCACACTGAGGAGAGGACATCGTGTGAGCAGGTGCAACTGTAAGGTTCAGTTCAGGTGTATATCATCAACTACACGTGTCTCGCAGGTGTCATACTGAGGAGCTAGCCTCTTATTCATACACTACTGACGTATACCAGCAGATCCTTGTGTTAGTATATCGTATGAATTAAAGGAAATGTTACCAGAAATATATTCCTCGTGTATGGGGTAAGCTGAGAAGTATAAGAAGTGTACAATAAATACATCAAATATGATTTAGATGTTTTAAGGATCTATCATAAGACTCACCTCTGGGCGGCGACGCTGACGAAGGCGACGGAGGAGGAGAACACTTGAGAGGCGGCGGTGGTGAGGGCCACACTCCTGCTGAAGGCCTGGAGGTCCACCTTGTTGACCGTGGACACCACTGCCACCCTCCCAGACGTTGACACAGCGTTCTGAGGACGGTAGAAGGAAGGTGAGAAGTTTGATTAATCCAGTTAGTCTTTCTCGATGTTCTACGTATTTGCGTCCAGTGTTCTGTGCTGGAACCTGCGAGAATCCTATCCATAGCTTGCTGAAAAATTAGGGGTTCTAGCTTTGAATACTGCACAACTATGGAGTCCAAAACCATCTGATTTAACAATTTGGCCCATCCACCAAACATGATCCCATTACCTCTTGGTGTTAGTTCTCCCTCTCTCCTTCTGCAGCTATTACTTTGGTGTCTGACAGAGCTGGCTACTTATGTGCCCCTCACCATTAGCTACACCACGTAATACTTGGAAAGGCTTTGCGTCACGCACGATTACGGTGTGGCTGGTCGTAACAAGGGTGGGAGGGCAGTTGTGATGGTGTCTGTTTCTTTCCCTACACCGCTAAGCTTTAGAACAACCTCTTCCCATACCATCTGCATTAGCTACGACAAACACCATTTTTAAAAGGCAAGATTTCCACCTCAGACCTTTTTTCACTTTCTGGTAAAGACCTGGATAATTGCCCATTATTCGTCAAAAAGGTCAAAGGACAAGAATATGGTGGGAGGAACACGTCAATTAGACCTTTTCCACTCTCTGGTAGAGACCTAGATTATTGCCTATTCGTCAAAAAGGTCAAAGGACAGAAGTGTGTGGTGGGAGGAATAGCCCCTCCTAGGCCAGGGGGGACGCAGCAGTACGCAGCGGCAGGACTCACCTGAAAGACTACGGGGCGGGACAGCACGTAGGGGTCAGACAAGGTGACGTAGGCACTGGCCAGCACCCCGTTGATGTTGGCTGCTCTCACGTCCCCGTCAACCTGCAACATCAAGTCTTCGTCAGTCACACACAAGGCACAGCTCTGGTGTACACTTGTATATCACACGTGCTGTACCTGTTCTAAAGGTAGCCTGTGTCTAACAAGATACGTGGTAATTGATGTATATTATGATATATGTACGAACCACGACAAACTTCGCTGTACAAGTTTATCATACAGACGTTATACGGATAATGCACAAAGATTTGTATACAAATTAGTGTGGATTTTCATCCTTCTTACACCCAGGAAGCTGAAGCAGACATGGTCCTCACACAGGTCAGATAAAGAAAAGCTACGCGTCTACTGCAGCAGAGTTAAAGAAATCATAAATGCGAAACTGAAGTGCTTTATTTATTCTATCTGGATGCGGGGAAATGGGCTCATGATTCACTTCTTGGAACAATTTAAAGGTGAAGGAAAAGGCAACAGGAACTGACGAATTGGTCGACAGACCTCCTCTGTTTTACTCTTCATTGCTCAACATACGTGTGCGAGGAGCTACAGAGCAGACAGACGCGCACACGCCCCACACAATTGCACTCACCACCACAGATTGAGCGAAGACCATAGAAGACCTGAAGGAGGTAGCACTCAGCAGAAGTCCTCGCTTCTCCACTCTCAGGACGTCCACGCCGTTCACAGTCTCCACGCTCAAGCCCGCCCTAAACGCCAGGTTCCTCACCCTGACCAGGTTAGCGGCTGGAGGAGGTAGAAGACTCAGAATAAGGATTAGAATATTCGCCTAATACTACACGAATTGATATTCCCCTTAGCTAGAAATTAGAATGTTTTGACGTTATGGTCGTGATCGATAGACCAAGAAACTGGCTTCTCAGTGAATACAAGACTGCGATTTCAAATCTAGACGTATAATTCTAATTCATCATGGTACAACCAATGATCGAAGTCACTCGGGAAGAACTACTTACCGTATCACAACTTGTCAACAGCAGAAATCGTCTTGAACTTTACACGCGTCATGAAATGGAACAGAACAGAAGACTGAGTCCAGACGCCAAGTACTGAGAACTGATTAATTCGCCTTTGGCAGAAAACTCTTGAGGGATGCCCCAATCGCATAACATTAAGTACTAGTTAACCCGTCCCTTTGCAGTGCCTCTGCCGCTAGAGTTCAGCAGGCGAACACAGCGAATGACACGCCGTCTAGTATGGCTTGGGTCAGATTTTTCTTTTTCCAACGGTCGGGGTATAGGAATTACGTACACAAATGGTCATCTGTTAGTAATCAACCAAGCACCACATCCCTTTTTTTGTCGTTAGGTGGTCTTATGATGAGCAACTTGCATCTGCTAATTAGAGACTCGAAACTGTGCATTGTGCAGCTTAAGATTTATTATCCAAAGTCATTCTAGCTTAACAGGATCTATATAATACTTAGGGTAAAAGTAAGAATTGTAAGTCATGCACAATGAATAATTGGTTAGAAAAAAAAGAATTCCTGTGCATTTTGGGATAATCTTTGACACATATCCAGTACTGATTTCAACCCCGTGTTTACTGCATGTGCCGTAAACCACCGTAGTGAACTACTTAACGGTCGTTGGGCCTTTTGAAAACGACCTGAAGACCATTGGGTATAATGCCGGGATCTTTACCCTAACCCACAGTGGGTCTTCCCGAAGACCAGGCCATCATACTCTACGGAATACATCCCGCTCGGTACACTGGACCATCGGCTCGGTACACTGGACCATCGGCCTATCTCTCCATGGAAAAATTTCCCACCCCCTTCTGCTCGCAACACTCGTGGCCTTCAATATAGGAGCTTCAGTTCTCTTACCACCACCCCAGCTGTATGGTCGGCGTGTTTTCCAGCATCCCTCTTGCACGTGCTGGAACATCCTGGAACGGACCGACCCAATACCTCCTGGAACTTGGCTGGCTTAGCTTTAAAACCCGTCGATTAAATTTTACCTGGTCTAATTTCCAGTAGAGCCTGGCAGTAAAATGAAACAGGAAAAGTGAAGACTACTAAGCACAATCATTTTTAAGCTTTCTGAAGCTTGAGAGATACATATGGATTACCCATCTGACCCGAAGGGATGGAGACACTTACCAATGTAGTTGATGTGGTCTCTTCCAGGTGTAAAGCGGCCGGTAGAGGACCGGACGAAGTCTTCCAGTCTATAGCCAGCCACTCTGCCCTTGACCCACGACCCGTAGAGCCTCCTCCTCGGGCCGGAGAGACGAGGGGTAGCCGAGTTCGGGTAGATGCAGAACGGTTCGTTCAGGTCTCCCGCTGTCGTGTCTGCGATCCGGGGGGCGTAGTCGGGCTTCGTGCCAACGACAGACTCCCAGGGGTTCGAACCGGTGTCATTTCTCTGCGCATCCGCATCATCCTCGGTGGCGCTGGACTCCTCGAAGTGGAACCAGTCGTCGAAAATATTAGGCGGCGTTGAAGTGTCCTCATCTGAAGCCATGGGCGTCACTGGAACGGAGGTTAAGAGCATTTCCACAGTGGGGATGGGGTCTATGAGAAAGTGTGACGTTGCTTCCTCAGTAGGGGGAAGCGATTCATCAGTGGTTGAGGAAATCTCAACAGTGGGCTCCGAATCTGTGATACGAGCTGTTAATGGCTCCTCTGGGGTAGCAAACGATTCCTCAAGGGTTGTAGAGGTCATAACCTCAGACGTATCAACAGTGATAGATGGGGTTGTTGTAGTCTCCTCAGTGGTGGAGGATTCATCAGTGGTTGTGGGGATAAAAGTGGGAAGCGGTTCAACAATGAAACCAGAGGTTGTGGGAATCTCGTCAGTGGTTGTGATCTCAGAAGTTGTGGGAGTCTCCTCAGTGGCTGTGACCCCATTGGTTGTAGAAATCTCCTCGGTGGTTGTGACGTCTGTGGTGGTGGAAACCTCAGTGGTTGTGACCTCGAAGGTTGTGGAAATGTCAGAGGTTGTGGGAGTTTCTTCGGTAGTTGTGACCTCGGTGGTTGTGGATATCTCAGTGGTTGTAGAAACCTCCTCAGTGGTCAAGGAAATCTCAGTGGTGGTATACCACTCGGGAACAAGCCTCGCACCAGTGGAACGCGAGGGGACGGGCGCCGCAGTATAAGGCGGCGAAGGCGTCCTTCCATCGCCCGACGATGCGCGAGACATGAAGTCTTTCCACGTGTCCTTCAGGCAGAGCAAAGCCTCGGAGACGCTCCTCCGCCCGGCCGCAACGAGGTAATCCAGGTGCTCCAGCTTCCGAATGAACTCCTCCGAGAAAGCGAGTTCGGTCATCAGGCCAAAGGTCAGTCCGATGTTGAAGTTCTGAGCCTCTGCTTCCAGGGTCTGGATGTCCAGGGTATGCACAGCTGGAAGTGTGTTGTGGACGAGCTGGAACACCGTCCCGTTCACCCTCTCGATCGCCTGCCTCAGGAAGCTGGCCACGCCCTCGTCGTCGACCCAAGGGGCGGTTTCCAGGGCCCAGGGCTTGGTAGACTGGAGTAACTGGAGGTACTCGTCGGCAATGAGTAACTGGAGTATCGTATGGTTCAAGTGTTCGAACTCCTCGTAGTAATACAGAGGGATGTGACGGCAGGAGTGACCACTGGGAGGTACTGGAATGGGTCGAGTGTGGGGCACTTCGTAACGGTCGGGTTCTGGGTATTGTAAACCCATGAAATCGTAATCCGAGGGCGGAGTTGTTTCCGTGGTGGGTTCTGTGGTGGGGTACGTTTCCGTAGTGGGTTCTGTGGTGGGATACGTTTCCGTGGTGGGGTCTGTGGTGGGGTACGTTTCCGTAGTGGGTTCTGTGGTAGGGTAGATTTCCCAAGGCAGCTTAATATAAGGGTAGGTTTCACGAGGAGGTTCTCCGGGGATGATGTTTTCAGTCGAGGTCTCTGTGGTAGAATGTACTTCAATAGAATGCCCTCCTGGGGTCAAGGCCTCCACCTTTGTGATGGGGTAAATTTCCGTAGGGGCCTCTGTGGTGGTGTAGATTTCCCAAGGCAGCTTGATATGGCGGTAGGTTTCCACAGGAGGTTCTCCGGGAATGTTGCTTTCTCTCGAGGTCTCTGTGATAGAATGAACTTCAACAGAATGCCCTCCTGGGGTCAAGGCTTCCACCTCTGTGATGGGGTAGGTTTCCGTAGGGGCTTCTGTGGTGGGGTAGATTTCCCAAGGCAGCTTAATATGGCGGTAGGTTTCCACAGGAGGTTCCTCGGGAATGTTGCTTTCAGTTGAGGGCTCAGTGGTGAAATATTCAATAGGGGGCTCTCTTGGGGTCAAGGCTTCCACCTCTGTGATGGGGTAGGTTTCGGTAGGGGCTTCTGTGGTGGTGTAGATTTCCCAAGGCAGTTCAATATGGCGGTAGGTTTCCACAGGAGGTTCTCCGGGAATGTTGCTTTCCGTTGAGGGCTCAGTGGTGAAATATTCAATAGGGGGCCCTCTTGGGGTCAAGGCTTCCACCTCTGTGATGGGATAGGTTTCCACAGAGAGCCCTGTGGAGGTTTCCGTGGAGGGGTCCACAGATGGGAGGCTTTCCACCTCTAGGGTGGTGGTTTCCCCCGAGATTTCCCAGAGCGAGAAGCCCTTCACTGTGGGTTCTGTGGCTGGGAAGCCCTCCACCTCTGTGGCAGGTGGAGTTTCCTCGGACGGTTCTGCGGGTGGAGAGCCTTCCACTATGGGCCACGAGGGTAGGAAGCCCTCCACCTCTGTAGCAGGGTGAGTATCCACCCACATCTCTGTTTGGAGACTTGGTTCACCTGGAATTCTGTAGAGTGGGATCACCGGAGGAGAACTAGATCTGCCAGTGTATAAAGTAGTGTCGGGCTGACCAGCAGATGGCGCAGGATGATCAGTTACATACCAGACGTGGCGATTGCTGATGGGGACAGCAGGGCCGCGAGAGGCCGATGGCAATGATGCGTAGTCGACGAAAACAGGAGACGCTACGCCGGTGGTCATGTCTGTGGTAACGAGGTGGGGTCCAGAGACGGAGGTAGACTGGCAGACTTTAGTTACGGTCGTCGTGTGGACACAGTCTGATCTCGTGGCCTTCTTCAGTCCAGAGGTCCAGGAGAGAGAGGTTCCACCCACCATTTGGAATATGGCTCTTGCCTCCACTCCCGCCGAGGGGTGGACGAAGATGCAACTGGTGCAGTCGATGTACGTGGTGTGGTGCTTGAGATGAGTCGTGGCCGTCGTGTAGTGATACTCCTTAACTATATTGACCAAGATGCCTCTATCATGCGGCTTGCCAACGTACAGGGTCGTGATGGAGTCTGAGGCGGCCTTTGGACTAGACACATCAGACGGAACCTCGTCGCTTATAACAATATGATGAACGTTGCCACTGGAGCAGATCACTTCGCGAGGCGCGGTGTCGTTTCCTCCACTAACAAACTGAACTTCGTCCACTGGCTGAGAGTCTTGCCTGTAGACCGATTCAGTCTCGGTGGGCGGACGATCGACTTGGACCACAAAGGTAGCAGAGTGTAAGGCACGGGTAGCGTCGTTGCCCGAGTCTGTTGGGGTGCTATAGCTAGGCGAGAGAGGAGGACCGAGATGTTCCAGAGGAATGCCATAACTAAACAGATCGCTCACGTTGCCAAGCATTCCTGCGCTCAGGTTAAGGGGTTTCTCCTCCATCATATTTATCGTATTTGCGTTGTAAGAATCGGCGTCTATGTCTCGTTTCTGCAGGGACTTTGAAGTCCCATTTACGATGTCTTCTCCCTCTGTCGCCAACTTGCCGAACGTTTCTTGTCCAGGGAGTGTAGTTGACGTAGCCAGAACAATCACCGTATTGGAAACGCTATCTTGATCAACCGAAGGAACAAGGAACGTGCATTCGATGCAGTTAATGAACGTCGTCAGATGCATGAGGTACGAGGCGGTCGTATAATCGAACTGCTTCGTAACGGTGAGTACATCTTGGCTGTTAACGTTCGATTTGTCTGACGGTTTTGTCGGTAGTTTAGTCATGAAGGTGTCAGCGTGGATGTAGTCAGACGAGGAGTGTGTCGACTCCAGCGAGCCGACAGATGCGGTGTTCCTGTTTCCGCCGTCCTGATCATCTGAAACATGCGCATTACCATGAAGCCGATCAGTTAGTGGTTCCTCTCCCGTCGAATTCTTACTGTTGGACTCTTCCTTCGTCGCCGGGTGTGTTGTTCCTTCTGCAGCGGTCTCCCCTGGCGTCGACACGGGTGTTAGGGGAGATTCTACCACAGGATCACCGAACACATCGTTTCTTTCCATTACTGAAGCATTTCCCTCCACATCCTCTTCCATTTCTGGCTCAGAGGATTTAAGCCTCGCTTGAGATGCTACCTTCCTCTCGGAATCTTCAAAGGCCATAACAGCTTTCTTGATATCATCCACCAGTTTATGGAGAATCAAAATTTTTCGTTCGGCATCGTCCGTTATTGTCTCAGGATTCTGGTGGAACACTTTTTCCATTTCGTTAAACTCCGAAATCAAATCGCGCCCATTCCATTTGGATACGACAATGCTCACATCACCACGATTCTCCTTAATGTCGTCCAAGTAAGATTGCAAAACTGATATAAACGATTCGACCGCTTCAGAAGGCTCAGATACCCCACGAGTCCGCCTTGATAGTCCTTTTGTTTCATCTGATCCTCCAGCATGAAGCTGCCCCACATCTGAGGTGTTCGTCAGAGATCCAATACTCGCAGTCTTCTCCATACCTATAGTTTCAAAGTCTATACCAGCTGAGGAGTTTGGACCATCAGATTCTGCAGGAGAATGGCCATCAGTACTCGAGGCTTCCGCTACATCGACTGGAAGTGACTTGGTCTGTTTGAGAGGAGTTAGTGACCCGCTTCTACTGGCAGAAAAGGATCCTTCTATATCGCCCATGTCCTTGGGAGTGACCCTGCCAGCCGTATCAGGCCAAGGCAAGTCAGCTGGGAGGGACGATGTCACAGAATCAGCAGATACTCTCGTTGGACCTAAAACGAAAGGAAAGAGCCTTAGATAATTTGGTGTTTACCTCAATTCATGTCCGAATCGATACACATTTGTGAAAAATTCGTATACAATATTTAAACGATACATCAACTGACAATAGTTTTCTTAAGAGATATAAATCTAATCTGATCACATTCTGAAGGATTTTATTCTTCCTATGATTTAAATACTTATAGGAATGAAATGAATGGGGCTTTGAGTTTTTCTGAACTCGAATTTAATACATCATGCATCTTTAGTTTCTTAGAGATTTGATCATGTAACGCACTTCTTCAGATGTAGATATCTAGTTATAGCTTGTAGTTGGAAGTCTTAAAAGCATGTTGGAACATTTACGTTGCAGAGATTCCAAGAAATAGTGAATTGCTAACTTTTAACGTGACGTGACTTCAATAATCATAAGAAAAATAGGACCACTGTTACTTTGTAGTTCAGACACCAGATGGAACGCTGACAAGTTTACATACATATTTGCGGTAACATTATGGCGGAAATTCCCTTTGTGTTTCTACCGAAATTAATCCGGTGTCCGTAGCAAGGCGTAAGGTTTCCCAGAATATGTAAGCATATCTGTAGGTATTAAACTCGGATCCTGCGATACATACAAGTGCTTAGCTTTTGAAAATCACACCCCGCACCAACCACCACCTCTCAAAGGTTCGTAAATTCTTTCCCTTGTCTCTACGATTTTCCCTTTCAGAATCCTCTCTATTTCAATTAAGGCTCTGCCTTCACGTGGACTTTCGTCCGCGACTGGAGACTTCAACGGAAAGAAAATGGGGTACTTACCCGGCACCGCAACTTTGTTCTTGCCGCCGAAGGTGAAAACAGCAAATTTCCTCTGCTCTCTTCCGTAAGACGTCAGCATCCTCACCACCTCTCGGTTGTCAGTCCATCTCGCCGGTGCCACTTGACACTGCACGGCAGCGCTGAGGGCTTGTTGTAGCCCTGCCTCATCTTTGATCACTTGCAGAAGCTTCCCGAGATCGTGTTCCACCACTGCCGTCTGCAGCGCTCGGCTCTTGAAGCCAGACGCAAGAGCCATGTTTTGGATGATCGAAGGATAACCAGTTATTCTCCTCAGGACCTTCTGTATCAACGAAATCGCTGTGCCACAGTTTTCCTCCCTCTGTGTAAAGTCGGTGGTGCCCTGATGTCCCACAGAACAAATCATCCTACAGTCTTCTGTGTCGTCAGGTCTAGTGTAGTTATGTCTAATGTTTTCGTCAAATAAGATCTTTAGAAGGTCTGTGATTAACAGGCTTTCGTCGTCGGATTTCATATTCCTCTTGGCATCGATGTAGACAGACAAAACATCTTGCCATTCCAAGTGGAGGTGAGACAGTTCCTCGGTGACATTCCGTACGTGTTTCTCTATGGTATCGAGAGACCTTTCAATATCCTCCTTAGTGAGATTTAGCGTCACACTGTCTTCATCCCTCCAGTCTGAAGCGAGGACGTCAGAGAACAGCACTTCGTATCCCCTGTGGGGGAAGGCACAGGGTACATCCTGAGCGAGTCTGGAGAAGAACTGAGCATTGTGCTCATCCAAGGTGCTCAGCAGGTCCTCTGCAGCGGCCACACTCCTGACTCCCCACATTAGAGCCTCCCTACGGGCTTCAGCCTCCGTCAGGTCCCGGCTGTTGCTGAATAACCCACAGGACTGTTCGCTGCTGCCGCTTGTATCTCTCCGCCGTCGACCACCGGACGTGGAGTAACTAGAGTACAAATCATCTTGGAGCAAGTGGATGGACGAGAATGTCTTGGAGGCTGTGACTACTTGGTCGCCCCTGACTTTGAGAATCGCCAGTTGGTTGTCTTGTACCTACGAGAAAATAGACTATACAAGAAAGTGGACAAAGTTATTCTACTCTTGTAATAGGACAGAGCTAGCAATATCTGTTCAAGACTTGGATACGACACACTGGCTGAGACCAGGTAGGATAAAATAGCTACTTCTACTGACCGTGATGGTGTCGAGAGCTGTGCTGATGGCGACGGAGGAGGAGGCCAGGACTTGGGTGAAAGCGGCTGACTGGACGGTGTAGGAGTGGCCAGCCCGCCTCAGGAACACGTCCTCCGGCACCCTGACAGAGTTGACCCTCCCTGCCACCCTCACTGACTGGGTCCTCACGGTCTCCACCCGATGCTGCCCTGCACCGTGGCCCAACAGATTATACCAGTTAGTACCGTACAACAGGCAAGTGACTGTCTGCTGCTGCCCTGCACCGTGGCCCAACAGATTATACCAGTTAGTACCGTACAACAGGCAAGTGACTGGCTACTGCTGCCCTGCACCGTGCCCCAACAGATTATACCAGTTAGTACCGTACAACAGGCAAGTGACTGGCTACTGCTGCCCTGAACCGTGGCCCAACAGTGATACCATTTAGTTGACTGGCCTGAAGGACTTCTCGTACAAGTTCACTGATGATACTTAGGTCATGGGAAAAGATAAAAAGCGAGGGCGATTGCATCATTTTACAAAGGGACACAGACAAATTACAAGAAGGCTATGATCCATGGTTGAAATTGAATCTAAGTAATATAAGGTAATGCGATTACAACCGTCGAGTTTCTAACCCAGTTTGTTACTGTGAGAGATCTCAGGTCTTCCAAGGGTGAAGTGAACAATAGTTATCAAATGAGGATTGAAACCAAGCTGCAAAGAAGTACATCGAGAGCACGAGAGGCGTGGAAGATATGTAAACTAGGATGAAGTCGTATTTTGTACACAACTTTAAAATAGTTTTACGAATAGAATATGGTCGATAGATGGAGGCCCACGAGTGTATAACTCCCCTCCCTGTACTGTGCAGATAGTTGCTGGTAAACACAGATGAACAGAAATAGTCAGGAATAGGTAGAAAAAGGCTGATAAATAGTAACACGAACACAAGATCAGCCAACACGCACACATTTTGCTGTCCTCCTCGCAACCTCATCTCACAGGTGTGCAAGGCTAATGGACGGCCCTCAGGTGCCCGGGAACATTTACAGATCGCTCCGAGACGCCTATTGTATGGAGAGGGGGAGGTGATGAGCTATTGGGTTTTGGTCGGCGGCCAACCGGGTATTGTGATGGGCGGAGGGAGTTGGATTCTGGCTAGGGCTGTTGGTCGTATTGGTTGTGGAGCAGATGGTGGGTGACACAGATGAGGAGTCTGGCTCCTCTCTGGACTGATTTGTAGAGTGGTGGTTTCTATATATGGTAGGGAGGGAGGTGGAGGTTTGGAAGGCTGAACGTTCGGTTTGGACGAAGATTTTTTTTTGGTTGTATTCGGTCGGGTGCAACGAGAGTGTGTGTGCATGAAGTTGCATATGGTGGTCGTGTAATGGTGTAGAGGATGCGAATAATTTCGTGCGTGTGTTATTACCATTTTTGATTACTACACGTGTTTCACAATTACATACGTGTTTTACACTACGTGTCTTTGTGGCAATTTGATTTTGATTTGACTTTAGGTGTCGTAGATAGTTGAAGATTATGCGCCTAGATTTGAGGGACGAGACTGCTTCTGGCTATGACCGGAAAGACCCTTTACGGGTATGTGGTCTTGTACAGGAAGTCACTGTTGGGGCCCCGAGACTGACCAACTTCAGTGAATTTGGGAGATCCTACTTAAGCGACATAGTGGAAAAAACAGCTCACAAATGGTGGCACAGACGTCCGTAAAGGAGTCTTGTTCCTCGTGTCATCGAAGATGTTGATTGTCCTCTTCCTCGCCAATTTCAAGCGACCTGGGACCCAGACTTGGTTCAAATACCCCCCCCACCTCACCACTAAGGGACAACAACAGATGGGACCAAAAACTCGTACCGGGGAGCCTCACTCACCTATTACAAGCTGCAGGTTTTTATCATCTGTCCTTAATGGGTTGATAAGGTCGACACTCGAGGTGAGGTTGACCTCCAGGTTCCCGGGATATATGAGGTCGCCCAGGATACGAACATGACCTGAAAATTTATGATGAACTGAAGTGTAACTCATCTTGCATTTATGTTCAATATTCGATCATTTTTATCTTTTTAAATCCACCCGGCAAGCTTTAGAGGTCTTGTATATATATTTACGTTGAATATTAAACCCTTAAATTCACTCTGGTAGCTGTAGGGATCAGAAATATGTAAGATTCCTGAAAAAATTGAATCCGATTTTTTTTTTTTATTAAATGTATTAAGATTCTTGTTTGACAACTTAGAACAACTGTTATACATTTCCTCCTGTTCGTATTTACGTATATTCAAATCTGCAGTTTGATATCCATAGACTAGTGTTGGATGTGCTTGCCCACCGTGTATTACCAAGTGGGGTCTGCTTTGTCTAAGCTGGTGGAGGTCGCTGTATTGCTCGTGGCACGTTTAGAATTTTTGCGACAAATGTGTTTAGCGAGTTTCTTGGCGATTGTGTGCGTTTATTACCGTCCACCACGGGTGATAGAGAGACTATATTCCGAGTGATGACAACAGAGGGGCTTGCTAGATGCGGAGGGCAAGTATAAATGGGGAATCTTCTGCAGGTTTGGTAAACAATATTTCAATGTTCAGCCATGTGAAGCCTTCGTCATATCACCCGTGTCGTTCACCGATGGAGTAAATGTTAAGTTTACATCATTAATTAGGTTGTATACGAACGTTATCGTCAACCGACTGCGAGAACTACCCATTCGTTCATCATTCAGATGTTTGAGTCGAAATGTGTATATTTCCTTGTCTCCCAAGTTTCATTGTAGATTGGGTACTGTGTTACCCTACTCAGCGAGGCTTGGCCCTTTTTATTCCTCAGAAGTACAAGGAAGTTTACATATGGGGTTTAGAGGCTTCCTTTCCTACCCACGAAAAGAAAATGATTACACTGCTAATGGGGGAAAATCATACCACTCATTATGGAGATCATCACAGAGACTTCTGCCAGTGGAGTAGCACCACGAAACCTATTGATTATGGAGTGTTTACCATTGATGGAGTAGCGTCTGCTGGCTATGGAGAAGTGTTTACCTGTGACAGGTGATGGAAGTTCGAGGTTGTTTACCTGTGATGGAGGCTGCAGCATCACGAGTCACGAGGCTTTGCAACAAGTGATCAATGTTGATGTCGTTGATGGTGTTGACTTGGAGAGAGTCGACCTGCAGGTTGCTACAGGCGAGAGATCCTGTACCAGGCAAAGTGAAGCTCATTAGAAGGGGTCAAACGAGGCAATTGGTCATGAAATTCCCCGATGAACTCTCTCGGGGTCATAACACGCGAGGTTATCAAACGAGTTTGCATGCGATATTAGGTCACGTCATTAAGCAAGGTCATTTGGAAGGCTACGACAAAATTGCTCTAACTAAGGGGATCCCATTGTTATGTCATTCTAGCTCTGTAGAACCACTTCAAGATACGAGACGATACTGCTGCTATCTAAAATCATTTAGTCATCTGTCAAGATTCGACATTCCTCACTGTGATAGCGAACTTCTAGAGGGCGTCAAGATACACACTTTAGCAATCACTGGTTCATAGTAGGTTAGGAGTGGGCAGGGAGCAGACCTGTGTGGTTCTGGACGGTGGTGGTCAGAAGGATGGTGTCTGTGGCGACGTGTACGCCGTCAAGGGACGAGGCAGCGTGGACGCGAGGGGTCCACAGCACGTCCAGGAATGTCGTCTCTCCGCTAATTGTGTGCTGGCCAGACAGGGTCACGTACGAGGAGACGGGGTGACCATGTAAGCTCTCCACAAATGTCGCAGACTGTGGATAGGTATAAATGTAACTACTATGTGGATAGGTAATATATAAGCTACTATTCCCAGCTATATCAAGAGACCACAGACTCTGGGCTTAGTTCATTAATCTTTAGTCAAAAAAGTTAGAGTTTCTAAATCTCTTCTTAAGAACCTAATTGGACATCAAGACATACGTTGCTTCGTTCAGTACGAAATCCCACACAAAGTATACCTGCGAATCTATCTGGGTAAAACGCATTGTACCCAGGTGGACACGACCCGATTCCTCTAGGCGAACGAGGTCGTTGACGGCCGGGATCAGCTGACCGTTGACCCTAACTGCCCTCAGGTCACTCACAGAGGACACGCCGGCGGACCCAATTATCAAATGACTGAAGTGAAGGTCATCTGAGAGAAAAAGTTTCATCCATATTGGCTTTATTTACAAATGAAGTCTAACAAAGACGCTTCTAAAACAGGAAACATGTGTCGCAAGTGGAGGAGGAAACGACAAAGGAAGGAAACCCAATTGGAGATGAAAGGATTGAGTGAATGATGAGTAATCGAGGCCTGAACATGGTGGAGTGTGATGGATGCACACGGGATAGAGCCAATTGGAACGATGTGGTATACGGGGGTGGGGGGGACATGGTGTCAATGGACTGAACCAGGGTATGTGAAGCGTCCTGGGTTAACCATGCAAAGGTCTATGGGACATGGTTGTGGAGCTGTGGTTTCGGTGCATTACACACGCCGCAATGGATGTGAAGGAATGCGGCCCGTCTTCCTCTTTTCCTATCGCTCCTCGCAAACTAGGGTTAACATTGGGCAAGCGTCAGAGTTATATATAGTAATTAAGCGTCAGTTATGTATAGCAATTAAGCAAGGAAGTGCGAACAGGATATGATCATTATGAAAGGCCATATCATAAATGTGATGATTGTGGTGGAGACAGAAGGGAAGCCAGTTCAAAATTACCCCATACGACTTTGTTTAGACTCGGCAAGTTGTTAGGGGTCCATTACAATGTCAGGTAATTTAAGGATGGTGTTAGGTTGACACTACAATCGTCAGATACATCGAGTGACTGTAGGGGATTCTGATCCTACTTTAGACAGCAGAAACCAGGGTAGGTAATGCGGAGGGATGAGATAAGACGTACCAGGCCATGTGATGGGGCTGTTGATAGGGATGGTGTTGACGAACCTCCGCCAGGCTCCTCCCAGTTCCTGTTCTAGGGCTTCGATCTTCTGTTGTACGCCGTGTAAAGTGGCTGGGAACAGTTCGCCCGTGGACCGGACGTGCACCTGGACATGTACGAGGAAGCTATGTACAATACACGGACGACGACAGACCCAAGGACAAGGCTAGGTGGTCTGGCTTTTACTGGGAAATATATTACAAGAAATTGAAACCATTGTCCACCAGAGAGCATTGCCGTAACACCCGACGGCGACAACATCGAGGCTATGGTATGACGCATGGCGTCAACAACATTGGTAAGATATGTTTGATGCATAGAACACATCTCAGACTGCTATGTAAAGACTGTTTTAAAGAGATAAAGGAGTATGATCTGTGCATCTGTCCTGTCCATATACGTCGGCTTGAAACTGGCAAGTAGTGAAATTGGAGAATACAAGGGCGTGCCTGTATTACTGCAATATATCAGCTGTATAATGAATATGGTATACTGTATATTCACACGAGCAATTTCCAACTTTCCTATACGTGTTTATTTACTACAATTATTTAACGTTAATATGCTGAATCTGACCAAGCAAGATATTCAATACTTAAATAGTACCCGCTACTTACATGTTAAAGGTTTTGCCTTTCATGGTGAAGACTACACACATCAAAGACACAACACAATGACAGTTTAAAACGCGTGTCAGACAATCCCCGACAAATACCTGTGTGACCTCACTAGGCGAGAGCACGGTCAGGTTCCCCTTAATCATCACGGGAACCGTGAAGGCGTGAGGTCCAGTGATCATGGGGTTGGTTTCCAGCTGCTGAAGAAGAATGTCGACATCTTGCTCCCTCGCTCCTTTCAACAGGTCCTGACACCGGTTCTCTGTGGCCTCGTAGAACTCCTGACGAAGGTGCGGGATTATTACATCAGCGGTAAACAAGGTCTCTCGTGGCCCCCCCCCCAGCATCAAATCCCCTTCATTAAAGATACGAAGATCTTTGGATGAATTTCACAAGTTATTCCCACATTTTCCATGTCCTACGCTACTTCAAGTGGTCCTTACTTGTAGCGACTTGTCGGTTCTGAAGGATATGGTGTACAGCGTTGGTTCATTGGACGACCTGCCATCATCCTCGTTGCTCACACCTGCATATATGGGGTCATTACGTACTCAGGAACATGTCCGTTTTGGGAAAACAAAAATATTTTTTTTGATATAAAAGTCACTAACCATGTCTCGTTTTCTTAGAGTAGGATTATTTTTAAAGCACCATTTTCATTATATGATCCAATAGACAGGGGTTACAGGACTCCGGCTGCAGAGTGTTGAACCATGAATGAAAAGTCACCTGTGAGCGAGGCTGTATCACAGAGTACAGTCTCGTCCGAGACCTACTCACTCCAAAGGAGTCTACATTTCCCTCCTACTGGATGTAGAGCAGCCTTGGACTGCGAGGGCCCTTAGGGAGGTCCTGGTTAACACCGGGACTCTCACAAATTGGCCACTGGGTAATTATAGATAGGGAATTAACCGCACAGAAGTGGCTGGAGGAGGAGAAGGAGCGCCACTCACCCATGATCACCACACCATTCCAGGTGACGGCGGACATGCTGGTGGCCCCCACGCCGAAGGGACCTTCCGCGAGCTGCAGTTCCGTGGGCGTGAACCGCCATCCGTTGTACTGGTAGAACTTGACCCCAGTCACGCTGCTGGCCACGGCTAAGAGCACGGTGTCTTCCACCTGACCCAAGACAAGGTGGGAGTGTGTCAAGGTCACGTATCAGACTTACGTAACAAGTGTCGTAACTTGAAATGATGTGGGGTGAAAACTAAATTCTATGAAGAAAAAAAAAAATCTAATATTCAGACAAGAATAGTGTTTATATTGTTAAAGGAGTGACGATCTAGCTCAGCTTGAGTCTATAGTCTTTGTAGCCTTTAAGCAATTAACTTTGATAGTTATTAGCATCTGAAAATGTTAACTTGTACAGTCTAATTACTCATGATTTAAGTACGACTCTGAGCAAAAAAACTTGAAAGCTATGCCCGGAAAAAAAGTACATTCTTTAGGTAATATTTCAGTACACCGACAGCACGAAGCCCACCGTGTATCATATCGCTTCCTCTCACTATCCCGCGCACGCTTTACACCCTCTTGCAAGCTCATTGGATACATGTATATACCTGAACAGCCAACCACTGGATGGCGTGGTTAGTTGGTATCTCCTGGAAGAGAACGAACTTCCCAAGGTGGTACTGGTAGATTCTTGATGTTGTATAGGGGTTGCAGTTGCCTGAAAAATGAAATTCTTTTTTCATACCATTTACCGTAAGTATTTATAGTTTTACACCAAAAAGAATATTTATGTAGATTAACATTTTTCCTCTTCCTGCCGATATTGGAAATGATAACGGATAAATGTGTCCAGGCTAGTAATGATAATGTGCATAATTGCGAAGACTTGTCCTCTTCTAGAATTGACGTCATACCAACTCGAAGCAAATTATAATTTAGGTTTGTTTTAACATGTAATGCGTGTTGAAAAACATTCAATGAAGGTTACAAGCTGTAAGCGTCCCTGGAATGATTGAGGAATGCGACAGCCATCGTAAAAAGTAGACAAAATATTAGGAGACGAGAGAAAATACCAATTGGTTAGAGAGTGCGAGTGCTAAAGCGCAGCATAGTGGAGTGAGCAAGCCGATAAAAAGGGTAGAATCCAAAATCCTGGAAGATTCATCAAATGAAAGGGTCGATGTCGTCAAGAGGAAGACACGACATTCTGTGTACAGAACAATTTCAATAAATGAAGGTATTCTATGACAAAAGACCTGTCCAAGTAATGTTTAATGCATAACAAGATGGGGTACTTTAGGGATGGAGATAAAAGACTACAGATGGTAAACAGCGAAGAAAAAGATCTAAACATTTTCTTAAAGACAAGAGTTTGATTGGGACCTGGATGTGGCAAGGATTATTCTGGTAGATTACAATCAAGATGAAGCGACAGAAGGACATTACCATCCTGCGGTTGGTTGATCCTAGATTGACGTTTGTGGACCAGATTACACCGAAAACAAAGAGTCTTCAGATACGGTAGAGGATGTTAAAACTGTGGGTAGCGGATCCACTTTATCCAAGGTACTGTACATGGTAGAAGGTTACTCTCCAGAAAGTATCATAATAGTAAAATATCAAGCTGTAAAAATCTGAGAGGGGACTAAACTAAGGGATTAAATGCCACAATGTTGATGGTCTGTCTTTGGCGACAGCTAGTTCACTCGTGTGGCTAACAAGAGTTCAGCCAATACTGATGTGCAGAGAACACTGGTGAAGGAGTAAGTGGACGAGTTGAAAGATTATTTCAAGACCAGGACGTGCAGCAAGCAGAGTACACAATTTAGATGTGGAACAGCGAGCTGTACAATGAAACATGGGACACCACGCCATAGGTACTGGTTAGACATGCGATGAGTATTCGCGGTTGGGCAAGTGCATGAGGAAGGGTAGAAAGAGGAGGAAGGCAAACTGTTTGCACTGGGTCGAGTTAAGATAGAGGCACAAGAATTTGTGAGGATGCGACACTAAGCAGGCAGATGGTACGTGGGAAAACACTGTCGAAAATTCCACCCACCGAACTCGTCATCCTCACAGAAGTTGGCCACAGCCAGGAAAGTGTTCTTCCGCGGGTCGACGCCGAGGGTGAAGCTCTCGAAGTGTGTGGCGCCCTTGGTGAGGATCTGCTGGAAGGGCACGTATCGATTCATGTCCACAGAGTACCGGTAGATGACGCTGTCGCAGTTGTGTTGGCCTGTGGACAGTTGATAACCTCGTTAAACACTAGTTCTATCGTTAATCACACATCAAACTCATGGGCATATAGGAATCAAGACGTACACAACATCCTTTCATTTACCCTTGTTATTCCTGAAGTTGGCCACGGCCAGGAAGAAGAATTTGCTGGCTATGAAGTAGTGGACGGCTCTCGGGTTGGTGCCCGGCAGTTCCTGGACGATGTCGAAGTAGAGACCCGTCCAACGGTAGAGGCGGGAGGTGGTGTGGTAGTTCTTGTAGGTCCCGTATCCCGCGTGTCCCCCAGACATTCCGTTGGTTACGGTGACCTCCGCGTTGATGACGGCCAGGTAGGTCTTGTGCTGCTGCGTCCTGTGGGGTGGTAGACGTGCGCATGAATGACTCGTATGAACCAAAGTTTTGAGCGTTTTTCCGAGAAACATACTATCGTGTCTGTCGTAGTTTAAGTTACTACTTTCATTCACAGGTCATCATGACCACGTCGTATGCAGTCATGGAGTCCATTTCAAACAGTATTTACAAATGTAGCAAAATGTAACTCGCAAACAACGAAGGTGTTCCATACAAACAAGTTTCTTATTGAACGTCACATAACCTCAGTGTTTGGAGGGACATTATTAAGTTACCCTGACCAGAAATTCGAAGTTACAGTCTCATGAAATTTGTACTATCCACTCTGTAGTACACTGGAATTACTTAACCTCATTTTTGTGATCCATGCTGTAATTTCATTAATTACTTTGATTATTTAGGTTTCCTACCTACCCAGGTGCCATTATGAACTTGAGCGTCTCAATGTCAGATTTCAACTCCCACCCTTAGTGTATCTTTCTAACCTCTCGCCCCCCGCCACACCAGGGCCTCTCCCTGCCTACCAGATATCGACGTATCGAGGACTCGGGGTCGGGATGGTCTGGAGGAAGTTCAGGTGCAGACGGCCCTGGCCAGGGGCCTCCTCATCCACCAGGTAGACCGTCACTTCGTCCAACGTGTCCTCACCGCTGAAGAAGTCTTGGTATGGATCTGGCTCCCCGACGGTGATACACACGAGAAGTAGACGGCCCAGACCCACGCGGCAGAAGTCGCACTTGTGGTTGCCCTTCAGCCTAGCGGTGTGATGGACCTGCCCAGGTGTGAAGGTATTGGAGGATTAGATAGTCGGCAACGTCTGTCGTGTCGCGAATTTGTATCTAATCATTCCTCATGCCCAAGGCTGGGTTAAGTACTCTTTCCTGGAAGCATGTCACACACACACTAAAGCTTTCAGAGTCTCGAATTGATCTCATTTACATGACAATTTAAAGGTCCCAACACGCCTTTTGTCGAATTTCACTCCTGTGTGTCTGAACACGCTGTTAACTTCTACTTCCAACCACTAATTGATAACTAACTTCTCTTCGTCTAACCTTCCTTGGAAAATTAGCGCTTTACTTTTACTCCTTCACTACCTTTCTCTCCCAAACATACATCGAAACCAAATCATTTCATCCATTCTGGTGTATATAGTTAGAGTGTGTATGTGTAGAATTATATAAGTTCATTCAGGTTACGAAGGTGTTCATAAGCATGCGAGAGCGTTTATGCGTAGAATTATCATCAACGCTTGCTGGTGTGACAGGTTTTCAAATTAATGGTCATAGCGTGACACTCATAGCCTCAGTGACCCTGGCAATTGACAGGCCTCGATGTAGAATAATCAGCCAACTCCAGTTAGAATTTCAGCAACAAAACGGTAATTTTTTTAGCACCAAAACGCAAATATTCAATTTTTAATTGAAACTTCGACTATCATGGTTGCAATTCTTTCCTACACTAACACCTATTGTATGTAGGTCTAAAATATGTTCATAATGTTACACAGCCTTCGGTCCAACACTTTATCCTGTCCAAACAGATCGTGAACTGGATTTACGAAGCATCGTCGGTCGTGTTAGCGAGGAGCCCCAGGAACCCCACCCACCTGTCTGATCTGCTCGTCCACAGCATAGATGGACACGTTCATGGCGGCGTCTATAACAGCCACGATCAGCCGCCCGTTCCACTGGGTCATTTCGATGCTCCTGGAGGCACGTACTCCCAAGTCCAGCAGTCCCTCTATCTTGCTCAAAATTGGCAGACCTGCGGAGCCGAAAAAAAAGGTAAATTATGTACATTTGGTACGCTCTTGACCATGCTTCAAGTTCTAATAGACCAGGAAGGGCAGAACGAAAAGTATAGGAGAGAAAATAGCCTGCTTGTGTTGGTGCGACATCTCAAGCTTGACCTCTGTAGCATGGTTCAACCTATCAGGGAAAGGAAAATCCCCACCGCCATATCTCAAGCCATCGCTGCTACAACAAACCCTGTAGAGTGTGACTGCCACTCACCGTCTGGGTCTTTGTAATTGAAGATATCATGCAGGGCTTCCCTCTTCACCCTCTGGCGTGTCCATCCTCCCTCGCTGGTAGCATCTCCTACGCTCTCCAGTCGTCGAGCAAACCTCTGCCTGCCTGGGACTGAGACATAACGCGATTCATTACCAAATCTTTCGTGTCATAGATTGTCACTATGTGAGTAGGGCCAGGGGAACATAGGCAACGTACCTACTTTATGGGAAAGCTACATTGGAACAGGGCGAATCGACTCACCTGGAAAGCGGGTTGCGGCTGCGCGGGTGTACAGGTTCACGGCGTCTTCGGCCTTCGTGAGCATTCGTTGCCTGAAGGCAGTCAAGCGATCATCTGGTCGGGGGATGAAACACACCGGTTACATCAGCAATACTGCCTTATAATACAAGTCAACAACGCTCAGTAAGCCTATGCAGCAAGGCTTTGCACGACACGATCATGCTATGGAGCTTGATACACAGGACTGTGCAGTTTAGACGCACATAATGAAAAAACAAAGCTGGTATTTATTCAGATAACTTATGGTCTCCCTTTCAGACGTTCGCCCAACAATCTCTCCAAGATTTAGGTAACAGTTCGGTAGAAGACGATAGAATGAGGGTAACTTGATGGATTTATAGAAAGACGTAAGCATGTGATGGTGTAATCTAGGGATGAAGGGAATAGATTACTAGTGTTAAGAGATTCGACAGTCACTCAAAATTCTGCGATTAGTATACGATGTTCTGTATCGTAGACCCAATAAAGAACTATCGTGTAAAATGTTCGGCGTCGTGGATTCGGTAATTAATGTGTAAAAGATGTCCTGCGTCTGTTTTCAGTAATGAAGTGATGTGTAAAAGATGTCTCGTGTTGTCGGTTCAGTAAGGAAGTAACGTGTAAAAGATGTTGTATGTCGCCGACACGTAGAGATAATAGCACACACACTAACTTGCATCACACTTACCGAGTTTGGCCGTGTCCTGGAAGATGTAAGGTCGAACCCTCTCCCATAGGGATCCCAAAGCCATACCCAGAACGCTGCCGCTTCCATCAGCGCCTCCGTCGGTAGTCAGGCCTGACCCGTGCCACTTTTGGGAGGAGTTGGTGAAGTCTTCATTACTGGAATTGCTTTGTCCATCCTGCTGGTACCCGCTGGGTAAAGTAATTGCAGGTGAGAATCTTTGTGACGAGGTTTTAATTATGGATAATGAAAGTCGAACAAAATGGTACAGACTCATGCAGTTTTGCTTTTAAAGAGTTCTCCCGAATTACACAACTGGAGAGACATTCATGCTGAGTCCAATAATTAACGTCATGCATATTTACCCATCTTGCCGTGCGATTTTTTTTTATTTTTATTCGCGCGTGCGTGCGTTTGTGTGTACGTCAAAAATCATGTGTATACAAGGGCATAGGCATATAGGGTAATGTTGAAATGGCAAGGGAAGGCCATTTATAAAATGCAATGAATATTTCATAATTAACGTACACCAATGGACGAGAGAATGCTAATTCAGCTTCAGCATGCGTATGGCCTGTGTATGACCCTAGCTCACCCTTCGAAGCCTATCTGATGCTTGTTAATGTTACTCCAGCTGAAGTAGTAGTTATGAAAGATAATACTATCACAATCATTACCACTGAAATACACAAGGCTCTCTTATCTACAAGTCTTTCTTATCTATTGCCAAGATCCTCCTCGCGACTCCTTCCATACCCCACACATATATGATGCACCATATTTACCTCCACAAATCTCTGGAAAGATTTTCAAGACCTGAAAGTTCCTTACACAGTAGCACTTCGTGTGGGAATCCTAGCGGCCCAGATATGCAAATCCATGAACCTCCTTCCCCCATTAAGACTAAGATTTGTGACTTAGGAAATCTTCCAGATTCTGGAGACTAAGTCACTAAAATCTTGGAACGCCCGCCCTCCTCCCTAGAGAAGTCTGGAAAATCCCCCCAGGCCCTCCACTTTGCCCAAGAATTCCAGTAAAATGTTTCTCCTACTTTCCAGGAGGCTTGTTGGATTTGAATGTTCTTGTCGCCAGCTTTCTTCTCTTCAAATTCATTTGACTTTGAAAGTTGTCCTCTGATACCATAGGTTCTTTGTGCATCTTTATCTATAAGCCAGTTTGTGTCTTCCTAACTTCCTGGATATGTATGATTTTGTGGTTAATGTTAACATTTCGGTATGTTTTTGAATAAATGCTGTTCTAAGGTTGGCTTGACACACGCTGCAAGGAACTGTCTTTGTTAAGACGTTTCTTTCAATAGTGTGTGTGTGTGTGTGTGTGTGTGTGTGTGCATATGAATCTGCTTCCTAAGCTAGTGCTATCACGTGCATCACCCGGTTGCTTTGGTATTGCCACCTCCATCTGTGAACGGGTTGGGCATTACCATGCGCATCTGTCACCTATACAGCATAGGCGGTGTCCGCCGCAGGGGGTGTCTCAAACAAGCTAATCCCTGGTAGTGTACGAGGCAGTTTGGACCTCAAGGGGGGGCTCTACTATCCCCCTAACTTATCCTTCGTGTTCGAACGCACAGCAACACAGCTCAGTGCTGTACACCCCCCTGCTGAGCTGTGGCGTTCACAACTGCTGTACAGAGGCAAGTCAGTCCTCAGTATCTAGGAGGGATATGGTACATGCATCTTATGTCTGGACATTAAGAAATTTATTTCTCTACTGGACATTCTTTGCCAACGGTAATAGTAGGAAGGTTCACCACCGAGATCTCCAAAGAAATCCAAAGTTGGCTTTCCGATTGGTTTTACAAGGTCGGTGTGCCCGGTTGGACGAGATACATTTTTGGTCAGAGGACCCTACAGTGGTAGAAATGTTGCATGTATAGCGGGAGGGGTGAAGAAAAAGGAGTACGATGGCAGAGTGGTATGTTGGATGTTTTGATCCTTCCAACATTGGAGGGGAAAAAGATGGTACTCTGCTCCACCGGGATCATCCCTGGTAAATAATAAAAAGTATAACCTCTGAACTCACCTGGAGTGGTTGACAGTGATGGCAGAGGTCAAGGACGGGAGGAGGAGGGTGGCGACACAGGTCAACAGAAGGCGGAGCCTCGGCATCGTCTGGTACACTACACCCAGCGGTGGACGTCAGGTCAAGGAAGGTCACGGCCCGCTCACGCCACGATCTGGTGGTGATGGGTCAACAATGTACTGGAAATTGCACGATAGATTTTACCAAACAAGAACAGCAAAATGGCTCGGGTTAGAAGCGTAGCGCTGTCTCTACGAGGAAATAGATGGGCCCTGGTTCGATCTTTTGTAGCGATTTTTTTTAAGAGACTTTTGGGAAGCTTTCTGTTTTAGTCTGCAAGGGCGTACGAAGTTACTGGTTCAGCTTCGTGTCAGCGGAAGGCCCATTGGTTCGAGAGGGATAATGCTTCATAATCCTTGGAGATCCAGAGGACACTACGGTCATTTATCACAGGATCAAACTCATCTCTTTT
>JAUTXX010031863.1:0-18351 GCA_032273605.1 Panulirus laevicauda
CCCATCCATAAACAAATTAAACAACCATGGAGACATCACGCACCCCTGCCGCAAACCGACATTCACTGAGAACCAATAACTTTCCTCTCTTCCTACTCGTACACATGCCTTATATCCTTGATAAAAACTTTTCACTGCTTCTGACAACTTGCCTCCCACACCATATATTCTCAACACTTCTTACCTCTCACTAAATACTTTTCCATGGTCATCTTCACAACAAAAATCTGATCCACACATCCCCTACCATTCCTAAAACACCTTTGCTCTTCTTTTATTCTGCATTCAGTCACTTCCATCACTCTGTGAATTAATATTCTTGCATACACTTTTCCTGGTATAAGTGTTACATACATCCTTTGCACCTTTTCCTTCCATTTCCATGCTAAATTACATATAAGATGCATCCACTCTATCACACTCTCTCCTCCACACTTCAGCATTTATAATCAATTATAAATCATTATTTTCCTAACTGTACTACTGAAAGAATAAATTTTGGTAATGGATCATTTTGTCTTTTAAGAGCATCCTACCAGAAGTAAGTATCTGTAGATAAGACAGTAAGCAACAGAAGAGAGAGGAAAAAGACAAAAATACTAATGAATAAACCGCAGTTGTGGACATATCTTGGCAGTCATGACTGGAAAACATTAGGAAATGTAAACGAATGATGTAAACCAAACATCACCATAAATTTGTACACAAAATTCCATTTGCTGTTAAGAACAAAATATTTGTAGGAATCAAACTAGTCATAAAACAAAGTACTTCATACTGCAACAAGCAAGAACAAAGTAGTCAAGAGCTCAAAGTTCAGATATAGAAAACTAATAAAATATAAAATAAAAGGGGATGCAACCCATGTGTCATGCATATATAAAACCAGCCAACGGCCTCTCTTTGGTGTTCATGATAACAAAATGATCCAAACTTTTATATACTCTCAAAAGGATGTCAGCAGTCATCTTACATGGTTTTATTTAACTGTGATATGAATATATTTCAAATACAAAAACAAATACATTTTCAGACTAAAATCCTGAATTTTTGGGGTAAGGAGAGGGAAAAAGCCATATGAGTTAAACCATTTTGATGCACTGGTGGACAAAACTCTCGTCCTGACTGGTTACAAGATAGATGACTGTAGTCCACCTCCATCAAAAATGTTTCCCTCTTTCATTCTCTTTGAGCTGTGCAGTGAAAACCACAACCTGGTAAGTGCTGTCATTTCAGATGCCAAAAGTGGACAGAATATGAAAAACCAGCAGTATGCTGTAATCCATGCAGTCATTTCACATGTCATAAATTTATATGTTTTGTGAATATTTACGGCATATAATGCTGCTCCATAAGAGAAAATATCATAACTCACAATGTTTTGATAGGAGATAAGAGGAAGCCTCACTTTAACCCTGAAAAGCAATGTATCCCTTTAACCTTGAGAGGTGTCTCCTAAACCCTTACAGGGATTGCTTTAACCATGACGGGCAACCCATAACTCTTACAGGTGTCCCCTATACCCTTCCAGGCATCATTCCAGCTCTTACAGATGTCCCCTTTACCCTTATAGGCATCACTTTACCCTGACAAATGTCCCCTAAACCCTGACAGGCATCACTTTTACTCGGATACTTCCATTCAGTGGGAAAAGGAAGACAGTCCTTACAAAAGAGGACACTGAGTAAGATATGATGGCCTTGGACTTGCATGTTTTCTTTACTAATTTGTTATTTTGGAACACTTAAATTACAATCTACATTGTAGTTTTTACTTTTCTTAGTTGGATCAAAATGTTTTGCATAGCATTATGATGCTATATTGGTACCAATAAAAGAAAAAATCAAATCAGAAGTGGACACAGCATATAATCTTAGGGTGTCAGTTTTTAACTAAAAAAAATTGACAAAAAACATAAATTTTTCATGGTCTACCATTCTTTTTAAGGAAATTAAGGGCCTGATCTGAAAACATTTTTTTTGGTTGGAAAAGTAGCAAAAAAGTATCTAAGAGTGAAATAGCAATAATGGGGAATGCCTGTCATATCATAATGCACATTCATATGGTTGAATATTAAGATTATGACTGTAAACAATCTCATCATGAACCATTAAGTATTCTATTATCTCTCCTTCCATGTACTCCTTCCTCTGGCATCCGAAGGGCAAATATACCCTTAAGCAACTCTACTTCACCATGTCAATGGCACTGGCTCAATTTTGAAGCCACTAAATATCATAAAAAGTGGATGAAAGTTGGAGACTGCAGCAAAAGGGTTAAGAATGTGTTGCAGACCATATTTTGACGAACAATTTGAAAATGGCTGTGAACCCTTATGAAATGGATAAAAAACAGTCTACATGTCTCCAACAGCTGCTGGATGGCTGAGGCTAATTGAATAACATTGTTTAAAACATTGAGACATTCTGAAAATACTAGCATATTTGGGTTACGTAAGAAAATAACTAAGGACTTGACGAAAAGATTTTACTGTGTCTTTGGCCAATTTGTAATCTCAAAACAACTGGACTATATGGAATGCACTGACTGTCGCAAACTTCATTTCGTGAACTTTAACAACATTCTCAATGTAACATGTTACTGTATGCTGAACCACCTAAAAATACTTTCAATCATATCTTTGTTTTCAAAAGTGGGGAAATCTGTTGTGAAAAACAATGTTCTAAGTCAATAAAAGACTACCTATATCTATTTTTCTATTCCTAGTATTTTGTTTCTCAATGAAAACCATATGCCAGGCATTTTCTGTAACAAATACAAATAGATACAAAGACTAGTTCTAAGATGTTTTGTTCCACTTGAAATGTTAATGCTATTTACATCTCTTAAAGTGTTTGATATGTACATATCAAAAACTATCAAATTGAAAATTATATCATAAAAGAAGTATCATAACCCCTTAACTTCTCCAGATGGATATCTATGCAAGCCAAGGAATCTTCTCGACATAAATTTATGCTGTGAGTTTCGCACTTCAATTTCAAGGATATATGCCAAGCTTGGGTGGTAGCTGAGGTGGCAGTAAACAGTTCAGCCATGCCAATCACAGCATATTTTTACGAGTTTTCAAGGAAGGAAACTGATAGGCTTTTAAATAGAATCTATTTAGAGAAACAGGAAAAGTTGACTCTGAATTACTTATGAACTTACTTTATGGACACTGGCTCCCCATCACTGAAAATTAATCAAGATGTGGCAAGAAAAGGTGTTTCTAGCACAAGCTGAAAGTGTTGTCAGCACCCCCCCACCTTGACAATCCTGCATCTGACTTGAGTGGCTGGCAATTATACAAACTTGTACAATTTTGCCATTATGAAAAGAATAACCACTTACATTACAAAATGAATATAAATATTCTATAAATTAATCATTTCCACCAAAATTCATTAATACTTTCCCTTGACTCTCCTTTTTCCCTTTCATAACCCTCTCTATATCTCAACTTCTTTTTACCTTTTATAACCTTCTCTATATCTCAATCATACAGCCTGGTCTTGATGTGGACTTTTATCCATAACTGAAGACTTAAAAAAGGTGCAAGTAAATGATAAAACATGTGCAATAACAACTTGACTCTCAGGCCTCAATCCTGTACTTTTCATTATGATTATTTTTCATTCTTTTTCAAATATCTTTGACAATGTAAGGTTAATCAAATTATTCACACAACTTGAAAATTATGAAGTTTTCAAGGATGAATGAAAAAAAAATAGTTGTGAGTTAAAGGGTTGATGAATTCTAAACCTCTGAAACAGCTTTCGTGGAATTTGATGCACAAAGAAATCTAGCTGTGTGTATGTGCATTTCAAAAAATACTATATACGAGCAATATGCTAAGTTGTTTATCCTAATCTAGAAACTCAAATATAGTCAATCTTTAAGAAATATAAGGTTGTAAATAGCATCTTACTTTAATAAAAAGAAAAATATGTAAGACGTTAGAGCCGTTCAATGACAGTCTCGATGTACATACAGCATACAGCATACCTTGCACAGCAGTTGACAATGCATAAATCAGAGGCGAATCTATAAATGTATTTGCCAAGCTTCAAACTTGATTTGAACAAACTTTGCAGTAGCATTTTTGTATACAGTTTTCTTACCTACTAAAACATGAAATACTTACAGCACTGATATTCATCAAGCCCATCAGCACAGTCCCTAATACCATCGCAGATTTTCTCACCACTTAAGCAAGTATCGCCATCGTCACACTGGAACATTCCTGATCCATCACAGCCTGCACGATGATGCATGCATGAGACTGTGAAATTCTAAAATGGTGGACTTTGGATCTTCTTATAAAATGGAGGCTAGACTTTGCATCTCACAGAAATTTATACATGATAAAATATCCAAATCAATAAGTAGCAAAGCAAATGGAAAGTTTTGTATAATGCAGTACTGACCAACTAATCTATTCACCAAAAATACCACAGGTGAACTTAAATAAAGAATATAACAATATGCCCCTTTGCCATTTTTCCAAAATGTACTCGACAAAATTAACGACTTGGAGGCATCAATTCTTTATAATAGGAAAAGAAAAATATCTAAAGAAAAATATATCTCAACAGCTGGTATGACTGATGACTTACAATCCAACTCATCAGTGTCGCAGTTTTGTATACCATCACACACCATCACCTCAGAGATGCACTGGGAGTCCCCACACAGGAATGCACCCTCAGAACATCCTAAACAAATTTATATTGTTTAGACAAACTATTGCCACAGATAATCAAATAAGATTCTCCTTTATGTCCAGGGCAGGTATAAATATATCCATGTGAGACAAGCTATGCCCAAACTCTACACTCACCTGAGCAGTTCTTTTCATCGGACAGATCCGGACAGTCAGGTTCTCCATTACACCTTATGTTCTGATCCAAACACTCACCACTATGACACAAGAATCCTTCACTGCAACCTGATATGAGGAGGTACACAAGTTAGAAGGTCTATAACCATCCGCTACATTATTCATTTTTCACATGCTGGTATCTTCGTTATTGGGATGCCTCTTGAGTTTAACAAAACTCAGGAAATCCCTTAACCCTCATTGGGAATATTGGCTGAATCCCAATAATGAACGATACTGAGCAAAAATTGAGTGATGTCACGGCAACATACAGCAAGGTTAAAATTTTATGAAATACCTATGAAAAATAAACAGGACATCCTATGAAAAGTAAACTGGATACTTCTGAATCTATATTTTGCAGAATAAATAGAATGATATATTCTGCAAATATCTAAATGAAAGATGTAGTTATACTACATTGTATAAAGCAAGAATACTAAAGTATGCTGACAAAAGATAATTCAAAGCACATACATAAGCCACCAGAGAAAGAATGAGGAATTGTGAGCATGAAATGCTCAGACAGACATCCACTTAGGTATAACAAAAGAATCCAATTGATTTTGTACATAAAACACAGGTGAAAGAACTAACACAGACTCTCACATAAACAAACTGAGGACAACTGGCATTTGGGACAAGATGTGCAACAGAAAGCACCTGCATATATTCAACTCGATTCCGAAACATCTAAGTGACAAACATCAGTCACACATAAGTTGTAATGTCTGACACAATAAATGCACAAGAATGTGCTGGTCAATGTTATAGAGAATGCATACACATGAAGTGTAAAAAAAATTCAATAATCATGGCAAAAATATACACAAGAAACATGAGAACAATGCAGTAGAAAGAGTCAAGTGACATATATAGCACAAGACAACCACATCAATGAAAGAGCCTTCATATGAATCAAATCTTAAATATGACAGAGCAGGTTCATCAAGAACAGCTAGTATGACAAGTAATACAATGTATCTAACTCAATATAGGTAGATTAAAGTGACACATATAACACAAGAAAAGGTCTTCATATACACAAAATTTTAGATACGACAAAACAGGTTCATCAAAAACAACTTTTAAGACAATACAATAAATTCAACTCAATACATTACATAAACACTACTGTGTACACTATGATAATTGTAAAATGAAAATTGCAGTAAAAATGTTTAATGGTAATCTGGATTAATACATATCAAGAACACTTAAAAAAGTACCTTGTTCTAAATAACCACTCTGAGTGTTCCAGTCAGTTATCTGGAGGACACCTTCACACTCTGTAAAGCCAGTCTAATCGTAAATCCTCCAACGTATTTATATTTTAAATCTTAGGTGTATCATATGGAACCTCCTGGCTACACTTAGCCACTATCACAGTTTGCAAGTCTCTCCTAAATATCTCATGTCAGCAATATTCCCTGTCAAACATTTTGTCCATTACAGCTAACGCTATCTCCTTGAACTGTATATAAGCAAGAGCTCAACTTAACACACAAAGGTAATATGGAATTGGTCAGTGAAGAATGAGAAAGGGGGTAAGCTAAACTCTAATGTAATTCCTGCGTGGTCCAGTGCAATCCTTACAGTTTTATTCTCACACAACTATGTATTCAGTACTTCTGTCAGGCTGCAGCACTGTTCCATATCTATCTTAATAATTGTCATTTATAATTTCAAACAGAAGTAAGAGATAAGATCTTTACTTTTAACAGTTGTATCTAGCCATTTGTTTCACAAACTGCATAAGAGACTGACAAACTATTTGAGATCCAGCCAAAGTCATGCATTTTGCTATAACATCAGACACTCTAGTACTACAGGCCTGGTTCACTAGCCTATTAATCTTGTGTCTGGCAGTCCTTCTTTATCCCACATTCATAATTGTACAGTTCCTCCCATATTCCCAGAGGTAAACAATGTGGCAAATTCATACCTCCTACATAAAAATATGAGCAAAATCACACTTCCCTTTGACAAATCATTAACCTCTAAGCCTTAAGACACTCTGTTGTCATCACTTTGCAGTTAACACTAATCAAAAGGTAGGCTGTCCTAAATCACCATACTGGGGTCCCCATCAATAATCTGGAGGATACCTAAACAATGTAGAATGCCTGCCTAATCGTAAATCTTCTTGCAGTGTTTATGCTTTTTAAATCAGGATGGTCACATGGCACCTCCTAGCTGGAATTAGCAACCGACACAGTTTTTAACAGTCCCTCCTAAATATCCCCTGTGAAGGATCTTTTTGTCCAATACATCAAATATCAGCTCCCTAGGTTGCATATAAAAAAGAACTCAGCTTAGAAACTAAGTCAGTGTGGACTTCTCAGCTAAACACAAGAAACCAGTACACACGTGAGGGAATGGGTAAGGTAAGCTAGACTTTGAGACATTTCCTTCATGGTGTGGTGTAACTGTCTCTCTCACCCTTAAGAGGTTTATTCTTGTAAAATCTGGAGCTCAGTACGTGGGTTAAGCTTTGACAGTGTCTCATATCTCTTTTTATGACAGTCAGTCTGATTTGTATATAGATGATATATTAAAGGAAATCCCTAATCAAAACTGTAGTATTCAACCATTTGTCTCACTAACTCCTTTTGAGTATGATTATTTTCAGATGATAATGTCAGTGATCTGTGTACCTTGTAGATAGTTATAGCAGTGTGTGTGTGTGTGTGTGTGTGTGTGTGTGTGTGTGTAATTACCTATGTGTATTGAAGGAGGAGGGCATTTTCTTGAATATTCTCTACTATAATACTTTTTCTTATATACATTTGTGTCATTAACATTAACCATGTCCTCAGTCATTCCATTCCATTCATCCACCACCCTTGTGAGTATAAAAGTACTTCTTTAAGTCTTTTATTTTAACAAGTTTCTAGTTTTATTTCATGTTATGTCCTCTGGCTGCTCTATCGCCACATCTCTCAAAGAACCAATCACTGTTCAAGTAAATGATTCATTTTAAAAACTTGAATGCTGTGATTAGGTTATCCCTCTCTTCTCTCTTCTAAGGTAGGCAAATCTAAAGCCTCTAGCCTTTCTCTGTACCTCAGGTCCCTTCATTCTGGTACCATCTTTAGCGCCCTCCTCTGACACCTTCTTTTTTATATCTTCGTGCTTCTTTTGGTGCGGTGACCAAACCTGAGAAGCATATTCTAGTTTTGGCCTTATGTAGAATATGAACAGCTTGCTAAATATTTCTTTATCCATGTACTGAAAGCTGTTCTGATATTTGTCAGGTGACAGTTTCTCACCTTTCTCAATGTTCTCGAAACATTTGCTCCTTCACCCACACCTATGACTTTCCTCCTCTTCCATCGTTCTATTCACTGCCATATCCACTCCCAAGTATCTAAAGCTTCTCATCCTCCAATTTTTCTCCAGTCAAACACATGCTCCAACTAACCTGCCTCTCTATGTTAAAACCTAATAATCCTGCTTTTATGCAAATTTACGATGAACTTTCTTCTATTACACACTCAAATCTACCATCTTTGCCACGTCATCAGCAAACAACAACTGCCTCACTTCACAGGCCCCCTCATCCTCTACAGTTTGCATAACTGTCCAATATATCTCCCAAGACCCATGAATTTACCTTCCTCATCACCCCATCCATAGACATATTAAACAGCAATGGTGATGTCATACACCCCTACTAGAACCCATCTTCACCGACAGCCACTCACCCTCTTCTCTAACTACGCACACATACACACACACCTTAGTTCCATATAAAAAAAATCCTCATTGCTTCTAAGAGCTTTCCTCCCACACTATATTTGTAACACTTTTCACAGACCATCTCCATCAAACATATCACATGCTTACTCCTTATATAATAAATGAAATACATATTTCCTCCTGTTTTTAAAAGTATTTCTCATTTCCCACACACATTCTTCAAAGCAAAGACCTGTTCCACACATCCTTTTAGCAGCACTGAAATCAAATTGCTCCTCCAAAGTCCAATGCTCTGTATATAACACCATCCTTTTAATCACATCTACATTAAATGGGTTTTAAGAAAGGTTTATGAGTTCTTAAGTGTGTTTCTATCATGTCTTAGGGCCAAATTTCTTTTCATTGCAACCCATCTTTAACTAAATAATAAAAGTTCATGGAAAAATGGTTTTCATGGACAGAATTTTACTATATGGACAAGTTTTTAAAGGATCATCTATTCTGGATACTGAAGAGTGGGTGTATGTACACTATATGAACACTACGTAATGCAATACTATACTTTCTAAAATTTCTCTCCCAGCATCTTGAGAGCTGATATTATTTCCATAGAGCTCCACAAGTCCTGTATATAGTATTAGTCATTCAGAATATTTCTTGATATTTCTGATAAGTCTATTTGATAATTCATTTAGCCTGTAAAGGTCAACTTCCTAACAAACCCTCATATAGCAGATATGGTCCAGAAATTCCACAATGGTGTGGGGGGAAAAAATCAAGAAATGATACGTCAGCTGCCAAAGGTGACAGAAAACACAAAGAAAGTCAATTATAATTAATCTTTCTGTTGCCCTGGTCTCCTGGTGAATGTGGGGTTAAAGAGGATATGGTTCATACATCTGACATCTACCAGGGAGAGTGGAGGACATAAAGAGGATGTTTCTTTCTTACTATTGAACTTCCTTTCAAACTGTATTCTTAAAGAAAAGCACAGTTTTGCAGTAAATAACATGACTATATCTAGTTAGATATATTACAACTTTTACACCAAATATCACCGATGGAGATTAGCTGTTAAGTGTGGAGAAGATATCAAGTTTTTTCATCTTGAACTTATGTTCACACTGTGCTCTTATTTCACAGAGACACAGCACTGGAGAAGAATAAAATGAATATACTAAGAAAATTATACCTTCCATACAACAGATAAGTGTGATGTAAGTGAATGGCTGGCACAAGTGGGAACATTAATAGAAGTGCTTTCTCTTTAGAAATACTTCTATACTTACCATATTTTACTGAAATCTCCTATCACCTCAGTTTACATAAATGAGAAGAAATTTACGTGTGATTTTTGCATAATCTCTTTCATGAGTGTGTGGTCAGCTGAGGCTCTTCTCCTAACATAACTGCAATAAAAGCCCTTTCCAAGTAGATCCTTTTTCCATACACTTTTTTTTTATTCACAAATAAATAAACATCAAAAATGTCCTTCTTCATTACTTAGGTAATCCAAAAATCTACGTATTTTCTACATGATCACCATGAAAAAAAAAAAATACACAACCTACAGGTCAATGGCCATGCACTTATAATGTGAGTTGTACAAGGTCAGAAACCAAAATTTTCTCCTGCTCTTTACAGGCAAAAGACCTCCATTGGTATATAGGTTTAATTCAGCTAGGTATGGAAACAAAGGGGAAAAAAAGTTGGCATATCAATTGATGCTGACCCCAAGCTACCTTTCAAATTTGGCAAATGGTCAAAGAATACAAATCAACCCTATATTAGTTGGAATGCTTTTCTAATCATTAAATTCAAATATCAGAAACTGAATATTATCTTAAGTATGGCTGGACTCCAAATCACACTTGGTCTTTCTTACGACATCAACTGCATAATTTGGAAGAGACCTTGCATTTATAAATGAAAAGATACATGCTCTTAACTACCTAAAAATCTTGTGTTCCCTTTTGTGTTGCAATGAAAACTTGATCATATCTTACCTCTTCAGTTGTGAACTTACCTGCTAAAATGTCATGAAAGTTCATTTGGAAAAAAAAAAAACAGAGACATGCATAAGAAAATTTCTACACATGCATAATAAACAGATTTGAGGCCCAAACCATATGATCTTTTTTAGCTACCTAATGCAAATGCTTCTTTAAGACTTTATTAAAGCATGGCAATCACATCCATGGTTAGTCTAATTACACCACAATTCACAGAGTTATTCCAGCACAATGAACTTCATCTAATAAATGCATATTACTCTAAAAATAAATCTATGTTACATATATTTCAAGTACCTATTTTTTGCTCAGTGAAGTTCATTGTCACCACCAGATTTTGTAAGCTTACGTCCCAACTAAAACTAAACATGTCCTGATTAAATGGAATACATACGGCAGTTAACAGTTTCATCAGATCCATCATCACAGTCCTTGACACCATCACAGCGTTTCTCTGGGTTGATACACATGCCACTAATACACTCGAAGTTGGGTGGTTCACAAGCTGGGAAGGCAGCAGCCAAGACCCAAATTAACAACCAAATACAATAAACAATCTTATAAAGGTATTACGATTACCATTAACAAACACTCAAACCTCCAGCATGCTACCACCACTTTCAGTTCAAGATACATTAGTACTACTACTGTGTTCCTTACTTTTTGGTAATATAAGAGATACGTATATATATATATATACACAACCTGTTTAGTGAGCAATGTAGAAACGTTACAATGAACTATAATGATATTATACATAAAAATTCCAAAGTATATGTATCCCCTTATGTATTGGAAGGCAACATAATGGGATTGCAAATACTCCCTTCTTGTATCAACTTTCCAAATTAGGAGCAGAATACAGGTGAAGAATTTCTCCTTGGGGACCATTGTATCTATTTTTGATGCTCTCTCACTGAGAGGAAAAGGACAAAAATATATTGGGGATTAAATTTTTTTTTAAAAGTTGGAATGGATGAAGGAGTGATGTGAGGTATTATGTTTGAGGAGAGAAAACTGAATGTTCTAGCCCTATGTAACACATAGCTAAAGGTGAAAGGGAAAAATGGCTTTGGGGTAAAGTTAAGGGTTAGTGTGAAGACAAAAGCTGCAGAGGGTTTTGTGGGAATGTGCAAAAGAGCGTAAGGACAGATGTGGGGAAAAATGCAAGTGGATTTTGCAAGGTGGGATATCCTTAGTGGTTATGCACCTGGAAACAAGAGAATAAGGAAACAATGAAGTGTTTTGGGAGGAGACGAATAAGTGTGAAAGCAGTTCTGATCCAAGGAATCACGAATTAGTAATGGGTAATTTAAATATGAGAGTAGGTACACATACAGCTGAAGGTAAACTTGGGGACATGGTGTAAACAGTGTTTTGAATGAGAATGGTGAACAACTTGTGGAGTTGTGTCATGAAAAAGGAATGATGAATAGGAACAAGTGGTTTGAAACGGGGGACATACATAAACATACATGGGCGAGTATGAGATCATGGAAAGCAGGCACCATTGAATCATGTACTAATTGATGCACACACAAAGGAGATACTCTTGTATCTGAATGTGCTCAGAAGAGCAGCTATTGGGATGTTTCTTCAATATTTGGTGGGAGTGAGGGTGATTGTAAAGGCTTAGGATAAGAGGAAATTAGGCGAATGGGAAGAAAATGGTGAAAGCAAGTAAGCATGAAAAAGAAGCTTGTGAGAAGACACACAAGGAGATTCTGAACAAAGAATGGTAAGAGCTGGAAGCAGAGCTACGGGAACAGGGAAGGAATGGGAGGTATTTAAGAATGCATTGCATACACGTCCAAGAGACGTGTGTGGCATGTGAAAGGTGGACAGTGAGCATGTGAGAAAGGATAGTGAGTAATAGGATGAGGTAATTATGTTGGTAATGAAAGGGAAAAGAGGTGTAATTGGCATTACTTGCAGGGAAGAAGTCCCAGTGATTTGGAGACGTACAAAAGAAAGTAGAAAGAGGTCAAGTAAGAGGTAGAGGGGCTGAAAAAGGGGGCCAATGGGAGTTGGGGTAAGCAAGTATCATAAACTTCAGGCAGTATAAAAAAAAATATTTTGGATGAAGTGTTTGCAGTGCATGTTACGGAATTCTTTTTCCTGTCCATCAAATCTAGCGCCAGTTTGTGTTTTGAAGGCATTTAATTTGTGTGTTGCTTTTGCATTGATGCAAGAAAATGTTATGCTTACCTCTCATCATGTTACTGACAGGGAAACATATATTTTTACCCTTCTTTCACTCACTTCATACTGAATAGTAGCTTCACTTATGACCAAAATCTATATCATGTAACAGCATCCGAAAACCAAATATTCTCTTCAAAAAGGCTAATAACTTTATCTCACATACTATAAAGTTAAGGAACACACTAGCGGTCATTAGGACAAAGACTTCATAGGGTATTAAAAATAATTATCAAGTGGTGGAGATGGGTGTTGATTAATAGTGCTGTAAGGTAATACATATGACTGTTGCCTCCATAACAATGCCAAACGATATGGAAAGGTACTTCTAAACAATGCTTTGATGAAAAAAAAGAAGCTAAATAAAAAATTTAGAATTGGGAAGAGCATTCAGTGCTAAAGAAAAAATTCATACATTCAGTGAGAATACTTACAATAACATTTTCAAAAATGAAATAAAACTACTGTATCATAAAATTTTGAACATCGTCATATATTCAACAGGCACATGGACAGTGGATGCAAAATGAGGATGAATATTGTTCTGCATGATCAGATGTAATAAACTTAGAAAATGGTTATCTAGATTTTATTTTGTATTAGTGGTTTTGAAAGTCTTTATATATCAATCATAAATCCGTGTTACATGTGTATTTAATAAAAAGACATTAAATGCACAGAGCAAAATTTCCCCAAGTATATTCTAAAGTGCACAAACAGAGCAAATATAGACTGAGGACTTTGTTGCTAACAATATCATTTGACACTCAACATTCAAAGCATAACTTGACAGCCAATATTACAGACCAAACAATATGACAATAAGGTGTTCATTTTGTGAAAACACACTGAAGCAATATTTCTGAGGGTGTATAGATTTTTATTATATGAACAAAAAAATGGGAGTAAGAGAAATTCTAAAAACCTGGGACAGTGACTGAAACAGGATATCAAGTGATATATCTCCTACTACCTCATGTAATATCACACTTTCAATTATGAAACTTGTTCTATGCAAACAAACTAAGCTTTACTGAATATTTTGTAGCCTCCTAAATACTCTATAGCCTCCTTCATGAATCTTGTTACTACATAACAATCACCAACCAGAACTGCCCCTTGATTTTCACTACTTCCCCCATCGTGTAACAATACAACAATAAATTATAAATTTAGCACTATGCGAAACAACAAGCTCCACCTGCTTATTACAGTGGTGCATACTTTTGCTACCATTATGGAACCTATGCTACACTACCCAACCAAATAACTCTTTTCTGTTTCAGTAACCTGCCATAGCTATACATTCCACTTACCTCAGTCTTATTCTATGACATCAATATTCCACAATCGTACCACATAATCTACATCTGTCCTGCAAACCCATCCCATGCCCAATATTCATTCCACCACTCCCCATTAGGAACAGCCCATATATATTTCATATCTCTTCCCTAAAACTCAGTCAGTTACATTCACCAAACTAGTCAAACAGATCCAAGAAAGCAGCCTTATAATTTTTATTCACTCGTCTAAATGAGATTATTGCTTGAGCTATACCACATAAAAGTTAAGACATACATTAGTTTTAGATAGATTCTTCAACATCAAACACTGCGCAGTTTATCTTACAACCTATTTCTCTTTAACCTATCCTTTTTCAATAACCAAGTTATATATCATCCTTTCAATCTAGGGTTATACATACTTTCTCTAAATATCTTTCATTATACAATTTCTCTTCTCTCAAGAGCTATGTTATACCATTTCTGCTTTCCCATATCCTTAATAAAACATGCTCCTTTGATGAGTCACAGTTCTGCATATTTTCTCCCATGACACTATATTCTCTTTTCACACTGATGACATTCACTTCCCACACCACAAACATTAATACACTGGTGATAAGCAAATCATGTACCTTAGAACACTAACCAGTACTAGTTTCTGACAGGAAAAAGAATCCCTTAATGTACTCGACATATAATTCATCCACGCCACCCTAAAGTACATCTGACCTATCGGGTTATCCATCCTGTCACAAGCAACTATAGCAAAGCTGCAAACCACATAAAACTGAGCACTCAGATCAACCATTGGTTACCTAAAAACTACAAAAATTCAACATTTGTACAGTTGAAAAAAAAAAGGGGGTCCAACACAATCTCCCCTCAATATGCTCACCAGTGTCCTTTTTAAAAGAATTAGGCCCCCTCCTACCCTAACTGTTTCATAACCACCCTCCATCCCTAAAGTAGAAAAGATAGATCAACTTTGCCTCACACCTGAGAAAGAATGCAACCAATGGCTACCATTACACATTTTCACTACATAATCACAGGACTATGGCCTTTTCTTAAATATAAACCCAAAACTTAAACTCGGATGGAGGATTGTTCCAGGTTACACAGCAGACATTGGTCCAGCCCTTGCTAAAAAGAAGGTGGAAGGCCAACCCTGGATATCACGCACTAGTTCAGGTTCTGATCCTTAGTCCAAGCCCATAACCTTAACTTAATACAATGTCCCAGGGATAGAATCTTTTATCTTGAATCTGAGGAACACGATACAACCATGGGCCTCAGTCTCTGCTCTTTGAAAATGTACATGCAAAGCTCTCAATGTTAACTGCCATTAGCCTGACATGCTTGCATTACCATCATAAATTTTACGTGGAGTCAGTATGCTACAACTGTGTTCCTTACAAAAACATGCACTATCAGACCTCTAATATAAATGATATTGCACATACTATCAAAATGCCACAAAATGTGCTTCACTCCTGATGCAAGTTTTAATTTTAAGATTATTTTCTTGATAATAATTACATCAGAAGCCATCAAAACTCACCAGGTCTGATAAAACTCTTGAAAGGAACAATGTAGGAGAAAAAGAATTCACACTTACGACATGATTCCTCATCTTCACCACCAACACAGTCAGTAATGAAGTCACATCGCCGGAAGTGAGAAATACATTCACCATCATTACATCTAAACTCATCAGACTGGCATAGAACTGAAAAAAAAAAAGAAATGCATTTTATATAAATAAAAAATAAAAAATCAAATAATCATATATCTATTCCACAGCCAAAGTATAAGCATGATTTGAGTTAAAAAATAAAGCGAAACAATCCTCTTATGATGGCAGATAATTCAACGTAATCACCTATTTGTGCAGTGCTGGGAGGAAGTTCTACACTCAAGCTCAAACCTTGATTTCCTTATACATTTCATCACAGATGCAATTCATTTCTATATAAGGATACCAAGATAAAAAGTTTTTGTTTTTAGCTAATTAGATGTGTTACCCTATCTCTTGAACTTGTACTAACATAAGATATTTCAAACTTTTAAATACCATCTGTATTCAAAGGCTACTCTTTCAGCTCATTCCATTCTGCCACAACTCTAACACTGTATATGAATGTCTTGACATCTTTCCCAATACGTGTCTTACTTAATTTCTTGCTCTGACCATTGCTTGCTCTTGATTTGCATCTTTTAAAGAACTGTATGCTTCTGACATGCTATACTCGAACTACTTTACAAAGTTACCACTTGAAATCAAGTCTTTTCTCATTCTTTTTTTTTACCATGTGAGATATTTCATAGACAATAATCTCTCCCTGTAACTCAACTCTTACATCTAGTGCCACATTCATTGCCCTTCTCTAGACCTCCATGATCATGTCTTTATATAGTTCAAAGTGTCATGACTGCATTCAACATGAATATTCTAATCTAGGTCAACTACACTACAAAGTGTAAATAGTTTCTTGAACATTTTATCATCCGTACACTTAAATGCATTTCTAGTATCGAGAAAAACTGCATCTACGCTGTTCTCTAAGTGATGTTCCAGCAAAATCGTTGGAATCGGTGATGACCCCCAGATCCCATTCAGATGCACATTCAAGTAGCTTTTTTTCCTGCCAGATTAGCCATATTGAGGCCTTCTCTCAATAAGTGCCATCTTCATTGCTTTGCATTTTTGAACTGTAAGAACCTGGTACCAAACCAACTATGGAGCTGGTCCATGTCCCTTTGTATACTTTGATAAAGTTCTCAACGTGCTTTACTCCTTTTATAACCTTGGAATCGTCCAAAAACAAACTTTAAGTATGAAACCTGTCCTTCTCAAAATCCATTTACACAAAATATCTACCTCAATATTGAACACTGTAACAAACCAACGGTAATCCCAACACATATGAACAGACTTCAGTGAGATTATATACACTATATAGATAAAATCCCTTACATCAGCTACTTATGACTTTTCTAACAAATTCACTGCTTTACAAATCCCCATCTTATCTTGATGGTTTTGGGGCTATAGTGTCCTTCACTGTGAATACTCTTCTAAAGTTCTCATTTACCTCCTTGAATATATTCGTATCATCTCCAAAATCCTTCCCTTTGAATCCCTAAGGCTTACGAGCAGCTTTTTAACTGGCAGTTTACTCATGATATGATTACAGAAGTTTGAAGTTTTTACCTGCTCTATCCACAATATCTGCTTTCAAAGAATCTCTAATCCTTTTCTGTTTACAATATAAATTCCTCATTCTCTTCTACCTTTCAAATGTTGGATGGCTGTTGCACTACCCTACATCTTCTCCCAAGTAAACTCCAATTTGTTGTACTATATCACTCTTTTCTAACCTCTTTCTCTTTCCATTCAATGCTAAAGGTATGCTACATACAAACTCTCTCATTGCAATCATTGAACTTTCCATAATAATGTTCTAATTCTTTGACAATGAAATCCTTTTTCCTCAATTATGTTCCTGAAGAAATTGTCTCCCTATGCAGTTTCCACAACAGTATCTCCTTTACTTAGGTTCAATTTCTACTATGATCCTCTTTTCATGCACTCATTTAGCACGTAATCAAACTCATGAACTATGGTCTCTTCCTAGTCAGGTACCATATCTGATAAAATTTACATCCATAAAGGTGATATCAAGTACTGATGTAATATCAACCCATCTGACTGCAGTGTGGTCAGCTTCATTCTAAAAAAAAAGGGGAAAAAAAAGGTCAATAACGTCCTTTTAAAAAACATTTTCCTGTATACGACCAAATAATTTCTCTCCATGACTCTCAGCGGTGGTAGAGGTGGGGTGGCAACGAGAGTGAGGGTGGGATGGTCGTGATGGTGGAGTGAAAATGAGTGGATGGTGGTGGTAGGAGTGATGATGATGGTGGGAGTGAGATGATGATGGTGGTGGTAGGAGTGAGGTGATGATGGTGGTGGAAGTGAGAGGATGATGGTGGTGGTGGTGTGAGGGATGATGAAGGTGGTGGAAGTGAGAGGATGATGGTGGTGGTGGGAGTGAGGTGATGATGGTGGTGGAAGTGAGAGGATGATGGTGGTGGTGGGAGTGAGAGGATGGTGGTGGTGGGAGTGGGAGGATGGTGGTGGTGGTGGTGGTGGGAGTGAGAGCATGAAGCAGAAATCTGGAATGACATCAACTCTCTCTCTCTCTCTCTCTCTCTCTCTCTCTCTCTCTCTCTCTCTCTCTCTCTCTCTCTCTCTCTCTCT
>JAUTXX010031974.1:0-15990 GCA_032273605.1 Panulirus laevicauda
ATATACATACCTATACATTTCAACATATACATACATATACATACACAGACATATACATATATACACATGTACATATTTATACTTGCTGCCTTCATTCATTCCCATCGCCACCGCACCACACATGAAATAGCATCCCCCCCCCCCTCGTGCATGCGCACATGTGAGAGGTAGCGCTGGGAAAAGACAAAAAAAGGCCATATTCATTCACACTCAGTCTCTAGCTGTCATGTTTAATGCACTGAAATTACAGCTCCCTTTCCACATCCAGGCCCCACAAAGCTTTCCATGGTTTACTCCAGATGCTTCACATGCCTTGGTTCA
This sequence comes from Panulirus laevicauda, assembly GCA_032273605.1. NCBI lineage: Eukaryota > Metazoa > Arthropoda > Malacostraca > Decapoda > Palinuridae > Panulirus > Panulirus laevicauda. The sequence continues at coordinate 322 of JAUTXX010031974.1, forward strand.
ATCCATTGACAGCACGTTGACCCCAGTATACCACATCATTCCAATTCATTGTATTCCTTGCACACCTTTCACCCTCCTGTATGTTTAGGCCCTGATCACTCATAATATTTTTCACTCCATCCTTCCATATAAGATAAAAATTCTTGAATTGCCCTCCTCAGCTATGAGGTAAAATTTACACCCATTTATGTTTGTAGGGGCATTCCACACATCATTGCGAAGGTCTACAGTTTAGAATATTTCTATGATAAAGAAACCCTCTACGAGATCTGCATCCTCTTACAATATTGAAAGCCTTTAGTAAACACATTTGTTTGTGACAAAATACTTTTGAAAATACCACATATATTGTTATTAATGCATGACAATGCTCTTGGTGCACCACATATGTCTGCAGATGAACTGCCTTTTAAAAGGCATATATTAGGACTGTCACAGTGAAAGGGCTAACCTCACACTTTTGGATTAACCTCAGTGAACCTTTGAGTTTATGGGTTTTGCCTTGCCTGTTGATGTTACCAACTGTAGTGTTGTGGTGTTTGGTTAGTAGTAAAATACTGGTATTAGATGGTTATGAAAATTCATTTCAGGGGTTGTGAAGTCATTTGGTGCAGTAAATCAGTCATGTAGTAAAACTGTGGGATGGTAGATTTACAGGGATTTTGAAGTCATATGAGTGGTGAAGTCCAGTGTGTACTGACGACTAATCAAGGAATGGTGAAGTCATAGGGTGTAGTGTACAAGTGTTTTACTGATATTATGGTATATTGAATCCTTGGGAATTTTAAAGTTAAATGGCAGGTAAATCAAAGGGATAATAACAGAAAGGAAAGTATTAATTAAATCTGAATAGCAGTTGCCAGCCTAGAAGAGGCTATTCTGTCAGTTGAACTTTGCATTTAAACACAGCCTTCATGTCACTGATTTCTATTGTCCCTTCTAGTGTCATATTGATGAGAATTTTTCCCTTAGAGTATTTCTGGTGATACGTTTGGGATCCCTTTGAGATGAGAATATCTTATTCTGAATTGTAGTTTTCTGTAACCTAATAGTTTCTCTTACATCCAGTACCAGATAATGTATTTAACTGAAATGTATTTTTTTTTCAACATTGCAGTGTAATGTTCATCCTCCTCACTGAAATTTGCAGTACTGTGCATTTTAGCACTCATTATATTTGTTAGGAAGAGGGCAGCTATTGGAAACTGAACTGGGAAACCCCCTTGGTTTATACTCTGAAATATACTTGTTGTCTAATTCAGTAATGATCCTTTTTGGATAAAGGTATTTTTGTGACATATTCAAATCTGGACTTCGCAAAATCAACGTTTTTTTATTGATTGTACATGTGTTTCATGTTATTTGTGGTTTGTTTCAGCCTCAGACTACCGGTTGTTTTGCATAGCTCTCGCTCAGCGCTATGTGCCACCTCCTGAGGGTATTGTCCATGATTTATTTGACCTATTTTTTGATGACAAAGGACCAAAATTTATATCTCATGCTGACTTCAAAAAACTGCCAGAGGAAGAGAAGAAAAAATTAAGAAGAGAAATCATGGACATTCATGATCGTGTTTTAGACGTCTTCAAGGCAGTACCAAGCAGTCTGATGCTGATATTTAGGTATTGTAAAATTCTACATTGGGAGTAGTTGGATATATACATAGTATGCACGATTTGTCTTTATTAGCTTGTGAAGACTTAAGTCACTTTTTTATTCTTTTGCCATGAATGTGGGTTGCATATTAGAAATTATGAAGTAGGACTAGGGTTTATTACTTCAGTGTCTTGGCATTATTATGTCACTATACAGATTTTTTGTCTAAATTTTTTTTACTATTGTTGATGCTGGAATTTTGGTTTTCAAAATTGAGAATACTTTTTCTGTGTTGGCTATCATTCATGTCCTTTCTTTGTTTTTTTTTTATTATCTAAAATATTTCTGAATTTTCTTTCTCTTTTTTTTTCTTTTTGTAAGGCCAGTATCAAAAATGGAGATAGTACCTTTTTTATGTATTAAATTCATTGTCTACAAAATATAGATCCTTATTTAATATAGAGGTAGAAGACCAATTAACTCTAGCAGGAATCACCTATGCAGCAGACTGAGCATGTGTGTTCAGCCGCATTCCTGTGATGACTTTCATTTGTCCTTCACTGAGTCATTACATTTTTGTGTGATGACAGCTGTTGTAGACATGTGCATCTACTGATCTGGAAATATTGAGAAACATGCGACAGAGGCAGTAATACAAAAGAGTAACTGTACCTCTTTGAAATCTCTGGCTACCACAAAAGTGCTCCTCATCAGTGAGCCAGGTGACTGAGATCGACCAGTCAGTATTCTATATGTGTGAAGCAGTTATTTACTTGGCCCTTTGCAATTGATAACCCACCAAACTGACTCCAACTCGCTTTCATATTTGAACTATTGATTTCATTTTGATTAATAAATCAGAATTGTGATATTTTTCTGGTTGACAGAGCACCACAATACATGCTCAGAGTCTCACTTTGTAAATATTAAATATGTTTTCTAGTGTTTAAAGGTCAAAGGATATCCCTGGGGATAGGGGAGAAAGAATACTTCCCACATATTCCCTGCGTGTATTAGGAGGCAACTAAAAGGGGAGGGAGTGGGGGCTGGAAATCTTCCCCTCTTGTTTTTAATTTTCCAAAAGAAGTAACAGAGAAGGGGACCATTTGAGGATCTCCCTCAAAGGCTTAGTCCTCTGTTCTTAACGCTGACTTGCTGATGCGGGAAATGGCGAATAGAATGGAAAGAAAAGGTCAGAGGAATGGTGTTGTGAATCACCACTCACCCTCCTTCATTCTTGCTTGTATACATGCCTTGCTGTCCTGATAATACTCCTGTTTGCATTCTGTAACTTTCCATTTATTCCATCATCTTATTTAATGCATCTCTTTCAACTTTTTCATACACTCTCTCTATGTCTATAACTGTCGCATGTATGTCATTTTTTTACCAAATATTTTTCGTGTGCATCCTTCAGAACAAAAAATAGAAACTTAAATCACACACCCCTGTACCCCCTCTGAAACCAAATTGTTCTTCCTTAGTCAACTATTTTGTCACAATGCCACCTTCTCTGACATCAGTCTCCATGCACCTTATGAAAGAATCAGCAGATTTATTTCTCTATGATTTAGTTATTTTTCTTCATCCAGTGCATTGAGCTTTCCATCAGATTGCTCACTGCATCTCTCTTCCACATTTTTTTTTTCCTTTTTACCACTTCCTTATTCACTATACTCACTCTCACCCCCATTTGTTCTCTTGTTCTTCTCACACTGTTTCACCTCCTTCAAAACATTTTCATATCTCTGAATTCATTGGTTCTCTCTTCCTTTCCCCAAATCTCTCATGTGCTATCTTTTAACTCACTTTGAATTTTTTAATCGAAGGTACTTGTTAGAGGATCATTGTGCTAACTATCTTGGTGTATATGCACATCCTAGGTTTGTTAGCAAAGCTGACTGGCTCTTAAGCAACAAATGCCCAAGGTGTTTACATTTGTGCAGTGTAAAGATCCTCATTGTTGTTTATTATTTACTCATTCCAAGCACTTGGTTGTCAGCAAGAAATATTTAAACATATTAGAATTTTTTTTTTCTTTATCGGTTATGTTGTATCTTATTCATTGATGATGTTATTGAGGCTTTTTTCTTGATCAGGGAAACTTGAAAGTATAATTCAAGATTTTTAACTCTCAAAATACGATTTACCTTCCCCTTAACCACACTGTGACTTTTTGGAGATTAGTTAGTCCTTCTGTTGACTTCAAAATCCTTTTCATTGAATGGTGTATGTAATCTACTTCTTCCTAAATGAAAGTCAGGGTATCGTCTGAGAGCGTGATGTGAATTTCTCTCTTGTATTTTCACTGTTTTACATTGGTTTGAATTCATTTTTAGCTAGCCATCATATGCAGTTATATTTAATCATAGTAAGAGCGTTTGGAAAATCATTGACATAGAGCAGGAGTAACAGAATAAATTTGACCTCATTACTGAGCTCTGAAAAATTTTATGTTACTTTTTTCAAATTGAAAAAGCATCTTTGACATACAACCTTTGCTGTATCCCTTTTAGGTAACTTCAGATACTTTTTAGGAGTGTTTCTCTGACACCAGCCCTGAATTCTAACTTATCTATTTCTTTTTGAATATCAAAAATCTGTTACCAAAGCAAAGATGCCCAAACCATCCACTCATCTCTTTCTTTGATGATGGTACTTACATCTGTGTAATAAAGCAGCAAATTTGTAAGGCATAAGTTCTTTTATCTTAATCTTTGTTGTTCTTTATTGTATGGTTACTGCTATCGAAAAAAATCACCCAGTTGTTCTGCAATTAATAGTATTTGCCTGCTATATTTATTAGTGATACATTACTGTACCTTCTTACCCTTGGAGTCCTTTTTATGGGGCTTCCAGAATGTCCTGGAAGCTAGCCACATCCACTGGGTGGGACCACATAAAGAGTGATGTTTGTGTGGGCAGAGTGCACGGAAATTGAACCGTAGATGTTCATTGTCTTCACTGTATACCTGCATTATGGGCATTAGGGGCCTTGTGACTTGTTAAAGATGGTGTTTATAATGTTGGAATGATTGTTGGTGTCCTAAGTGCAGATTGGAAAGGGTAACTCATACATGTCTGGGGACGAGGACATATTCAAGCTTGAAGCAAAATCCCCATTACCTCTTAGAGGTAGGGACAATATACTCTCTTTTGCATTCACTTAGTGTATTGAGGGGACAAAGCACCCCATTTGTTTGGAGGTGAAGTTAATAAGGGTAGTTCAGGTTAATTACATATTTGTTATTATTTTTGGTCCATGTGGTTCAGATTAATGAACAATGTTGATAGCAGATGATATTAGATGGAAAGTGTTTTACAGGCATCATGTTTAATTCTGATGAAAGAAGGAGCTTCGATTGCCTCCTATTTGAAAGATGAGAAAAATTCTGGGTATATTTACAACTTTATGTTCATGAAGAAGAAACAATCAGATAGCAAAGCCAAAGACTGCTTTAACAGTTTTTATAAAACAATATGTAGAAAAATGTTTTGAGTACATACAAGAAGAGCAATAATCCTGTAGTTAGCTTAATATCTTTTATATATAAATCTTTGAGAAATCCACAAGAATGTTATTCATCACTTAGCAATCACTAAGTACTCTTAAAAAAAACCCAAAGATTTCACATACATTTAAATTTATGTGAGTCATAGTACAAAATACATCACTTTGAATTTAGTTTTTGTTGATTTCTGAAAAACTCGAGGTTTTATTTATAAATCTGATATAAGAACTGTTAGGGTCTCATAAAACTTTTGTAAGTATGATTCATATCTTAGGGTTATATTGTATGATATGCTAAAAAAAAAAACATTTTTTTCTCATGGACAAATTCTTTGCTTGTAAGAATACCATTCCACACTTGTACATAGCAATTGATATTATGAGAGTTTGAAATGTAGAAATTTATGTGAATCAGATCTTTGAGAAACTGTGATGACAATCATATTTCATTTTTGATAACCTTAAACTCAAGCATAATGTGTATGATAATGATTAGTATTAAAAACATTCCAATTCCATTAACTTCCAGACTACTTGCTTTTTGCGGAAATGCTAATGCAGCATCCAATTCAAACTGGAGGTGTCAAGTTGCTTAAAAATGTATTGAGTACTGATGAATTAGAATACATGCAGAAGATGGCAGCAAACAGATTTGATCAAATAAACAGGACGCTGCGGGAATTACCGAAGGAAATGTTGTTAATTATACGGTAAGCTGATAGAGTGCACATTGAGTCATAAAGATTTTACCATTTTTAATTTTTGATGAGGATTGTTTGCCACTCTTTTTCATGCATGTATGTGTGCATTTTAAAATAAAGACATTAAGGAACAGGAAAGAGGATAAATATTGTGAAGTAACAGTTCACAGTTTGATTGATATTTTTGTTCCTGATACCTTGTATAGTATTTATAAACTGGCAATATGTATCCTTGTACTTGTATAAATGTTGCTTGTATTTGTATGCATCCTATTTTGGGTCTTTTTACTTGGCCTTTGGGGTTGAAATGTGCAAAGAAAAGAGGAAACTATACAGAAAAAATGATTTTGTAGAATTGAGTTTTCATGTAAGGATCATATTCTTCCCAGAAGCCTAGAATTGTTTACATCTGCAGTAAAGAGAATATCTAAAGGAAACGCTGATATGTACTCAAGATCTTTTTTTCTATGTCATTTTCATTTAATGCAGGATGTGGATCATGTAGCTTTTGGTTTAAATTAGGAGATGAAATATTTTGAAATGGAAAAGAATGGTAAGATTTAATTTGCGATTCTCTTGTGATACAAGATGCTTTTAGAGGTTGGAATAATTGGAAGGGAGATAGAGGGTTGACTGTGCTAAAAAGAGCAAACACATCACATACTGGTATAAAACTGCATAATTTGCTCCCTTCTTGTACCTCAGGAAGAGTGAAACTATTTGAATTGTAGTCTGCATGAACTTTTACAAGAATTTGGCAACAGTATCACTGATCTGAATTCTCCAGCATTTTGTAATGAATGACAACACAGTAGTTATATTTGTGTATTTCTTGCCCTAGGATGGCCTTCTGTAGGGGTCTTGCAGATGTCAGGAAGATGGCCGCTCCATGAGGTGGGACCACAGGTCAAGAAGTGTGATAAAGATGCATGTAGATTTGTGCAAGATGAGTGTAGGACGATTGAGGAGTACATATTGTGGGTCCTCAATGTGGAAGTTGCATCTTCAATATGAAGGGTCTTGCAGTGTATTGAATTGGTGTTTATAATTTTGAAGACTTAGATTTTATTTGAAATGAGTGTGAAAAGGTATAGCTCTTGCATCCCTGGAAAGTGTTGTTTTTGATGGTTGTATGTCAGTAGCTTTTGTTTCTACATGGGGGGGGTTAGTGGTTGATGTGCCCAGTTGATCCAGGTCTTTCTCTCCATTGCTTGCCTCTCACTCTTCTGAATGTTCAGGTCCCAATACCCAAAAGCCTCTTTCATTCCATCCTTCCATCACTTTGGTCTTCCCTTCCCCATTCCTTCACTTTTGACACATCCATATTTTTAGTCCGTATTTCCTCACTTGTCCTTTTCATATGTCTGAACCATTTCAGCACACCCTGGTCATCTCTCTCAGTCATACTGTACATTCATATGCTGATGTTAAATTGATGACATCATTTTAACTGTTCACTACATCCTGTTTTATGTACTGTGAAGGTGCCAAGGGACAGACTATCTTTGTCTTTACTTGTGGATAATGTGGACATGTTAGTGTCTAATGATCTGTTCGTTTGATTCCTTAAGCCTGTTGGCCAGATGAGCTACTATTAGAGGCTAACAAGTTTTAATCTTATGGTCCAGAAACCTGTTGTGTATTACCGTACATGATGTTGATGACTTAATACTGATGATGTTACCTGATTTCTGTTGTGGATGCATATTTTTTCTTAGTCCTTTTGTTAGGAGAATTATTCTTAATTACAATGATTCACCAGTGAATGATGGCGAAACCATAGCTTTTGGCACACGCTAGCTTTGCAGGTTATGCCCCTTCAATTATTCCTGTAAAATGAGTTATGGATTTGGTTGTTTACTTCTACGAAAAGATGGTAAGAGAATGAATGTTTTGCATATTTCTAATGTGCTGCCAGCAAAGTAACAATTCTTATTTGGAAGACACATCATTTTGACAAAGTATCATTTATGATTTGATTCCAAATCCCATTGTTATCAAACCTAAGCCTTTTTTGCATGATGTGATAGTGACTAGCTTCATGTATAATTTTGTAGTCATTTTTTTCTCATATTTGACATGATCCATCAAATCTCAGTATCTATGCTAGTTTGGACTGATAACAGTTTGTGTAACACATACAGTAATATAAGTTATTATTTTTTGTATGTCAAGCAGGATCTCAAATGATAGCTTACATTAAAGATGCAGTGTTTTATCTGATCTCCCCATACGCTAAGCTGGATCTCAAACAATAGTGTACATCAGAGATGCAGTGATTCATCTGATCTCTGTGTTCATGCTAAATTGGATCTCAAATTATAGCTTATGGCGAAGATGCATTGATCTGTTTGATTACGTACGTAAAACTGGAAATGTTAGAACATCTTTGGTTTGAGGTGCACTGATCCTTCAGATCTTCATGATTTTACTAATTTAATGTAATAACAGCTTCTGTCAGAGATGGTTAGATTTACTTAAGCTGTATTTAGTTGTATCTCTTTCAACTGCTTATGTCAGAGATGCTTGGATTTACTTAAGTTGTATCTCTTTCAACAACTGACTTGTGGTATTAGATGAGGGAATATAACTGACTTGCATCTTGTAACAAAATGAAAATGCACTTACCATGGTATTTGTTAGTGTTTGTTAATGATATTTCTATTTCTTTATATAATTTGCTATTAAGAATCATGGAAAGTTTGATGTATTGATATGTTTATTCAGTCTATTTGGTATTAATTTTTTCATGCTCTTCAGCAATTATTTAAGTTAACTACAGATGCTTAAAAAAAGAATTAGTGGAATCCTTAATCAGACTTATTTTCCAAAATTTTCAGTGTCATACTTTGTTTTATTTATTTATAATATCCTGAGGATCAGTTCATGTCAAAGAGATCCTTGTGTTACCCAGGATCTTTCTAAAGGCTCTTGCATACCAAGACTGTGCTACTTCGAGGAGGGGGGAAATACAGACTCCTTTGGAGTGAGTTCTTTCACGAGACTGTACTTCCACTGATACTCATCAAAAGGGACTTTTTGCTGGTAGTATAACATCATGCAGATAGAGCCCAATAATACTACCATGTCTTTAAAACACAGTGTACATGATATTGCATCAGTTGTCATGACATCTGCTACATGTAAATACATTTTATATATAACCCATTGACAAAGCCCTGTGACCAGCTGAGAGAACTCCAGCATGCTAGGAACCAGTTTGACAGCTTACAACTTTTCATGATGTGGAAATAAGCTCTCTTTCATTAAAAGTGATTCTTTTTCCTCTACATTATAGCTGATTGCATGAAATATATTTGCCTGTCTTAGTCTCTCAGTTGTATGGTAGATGAAGGCATATTGCTTCGCTTTTATTTCTGTTACTGTTAGGGTGCTAGGTTCACAATATTTATTTCTGTTACCTCTAATGATATGAGAATGTCTGAAAGAACTTTGCGTGCATTACAGTGTTTGAAAATCTGGGCCGTAATTTGTTTGATGTCATTATCAATGGAGTGAAGAAGATTTTGAGCTATTGGGGCCTGAACAGCTTGAACATGCAGGAGGGCGAGAGGTGTGCAAGAAATAGAGTGAACTGGAACAGTGTAGTATACTGAGGTTAACGTACTGTCAGTGGACTGAACCAGGGCATGCCACATGTCCAGGGTAAACCATAGAAAGGTCTGTGGGGCCTGGATGTCAATAGGGAGCTGTGGTATCGGTGCATTACACACAACAGCTAGAGACTAAATATGAATGAATGTGGCTTTTTTTTTTCTATTCCTGGTGCTACCTTGCTGAAGGGGGAGGGATAGCGATGCTGTTTCCTGTGGGGCGGTGTAGCACCATGCAGGAAACAGCGATTAAGTATAATAGATATATGTATGAGATACTTAGAATTCAGGTAGTTTGTAGAAAATGAAAATAATGTTTTGAGCTAGATCTTCACCAAATAATTATTCTATAATGTATGGGAAGTATATTCTTTGTCATTTTCATTGTCATACTGATTAATCTTATGATTCTGAAAGGATAGTGAATTGTTCTGTTCTCTTCCATAAAGGAACGTGAATACTATTCGTGCCATCGCTAGAGAGCACGGGGACATAGTTGACCGTTACAAATTAATGGCTCGGTCAGCCACCAGGGGGGCATTCGTTGCTCCGAATGCTACATTCAGACAGAGGATGCAAGGGCATTGGGAACAATTCTACTTCGATTATTCTCTCACGTAAGTGCAGCAAAGCTTTGCAAGTACTTTTCTGTGTAATCACCTACTGTACACTTGCCTGTTTATATTGATTTGTAGTATAACTTTATCATATTTCATTGAATTTTCCATTTGTTCAGTCATGTTTGATGGATAGGTAAAGTAGATATTTAAGAGTGTTGTGGTTTAAAGCAAAAATGACAAAGTAAATATGCTTAAAGAAGTAGGGCATGATAGGTCATGGTTGACAAAAGTTAGGAAAGAATTGATCTAGAGATTATGATGTATGCAAAAAAATGGATGTAGAAAGGATGATCAGTAAATTATGCTTAAGAAAGCTGAACAAATGGAGACACAGAGAGTTATAACATTATAGTAAAGGAAAGGTTAAAGGAATGCGGAGATGAGAATACATGTGCAGAATTCAGGGGCAATGTTTTGAAGGAGATATACTATAAACCAGTCCATATAGACCAAGGAATACAATTAAGAAGAGTTGAGGCTCGTCAAAGATTGTGTGTATTCTTAAGAGTTGAGAAAACATTTGTATAAAAGAATTGTTTTATCGGATATAATTTAGAAAACAGGCAGAGGCACAAAGTAAAGAAATAATCAGTATGTTTGAATAATATGAGTTTAACATCAAATTTGTTTGATGAATTAATGTGTAATTTCATAGGATTTCTTTTTATGTTGGCTTTAATGTAAAAAAGGGAAACTGTTGAGAAGTGGAGTTGATGGGAGGGAAAATATTTTTAAGTGGACCAAATGACAAAATCATTTTTAGAGTTCAGTTTGAGCTGTCTACAGTAATGATGTTTGGAGTTCACATGGGAAAGAGAGAAAGAGAGGGAGGAAAAGGAATAGGAAGAGAGCATAAGATATAGAAAAAGTATTGATACAGAAGGATAAGGATGATGGTTATGGAGAAAAAGAAAACTGTGAAGGAAATGGTGGAGCAGAACTAAAGAATGAAGAAGGCTAGATGACACTGTTGGTGAAAGAAAGATGGTTAAAAACAGGATGAGGGGGAGCATGAAGTGGAGTGTTAAGCAGGCTGTAAAGCAGTGGATGAGGAATAGTATAGATAAGAAGATAGGGGAGAACCTAGAGCAGATGGGAGTGGAAAATAAGCAGAACTTGGTGTTTGATATCTAGTAAAGGCTGATGGAAAATATCAAGCAGAGGATGACAAGTGTGAATAATTGTGTAAGATGAAGGTTAAGGAGGTTTAGATCGCGAATTATGGGGCATTTGAGGCTTAACCATGAGTTTTTGATAAGATTGCAAGAGTTTAAATGAAAGGCAGGATAACATTGAGATAACTGAAGTATATCCTATTATTCACAGGAAAGAGGCTGTTATGATGTGGGTGATGAAGAAAGTTATGTATATTTTATATCTCCTGGGTCGTGTACCAGATATGTCTCAAATGCAAGAAGCCATGTGAGGGGAAGAGGCACTTCATGAACAACAAGCAATGAATAACAGGGGTTATGGATTGACAACTTTGAATTTGCTTCATGGTACAAATATAATGGGAATTGTAGTGTGTAGATCAAGAAAGCAAAAAGAAGCATCAGATATTTCATGGCAAGTGCACTAAGGGTTCCAGTTGCTCCAGGAAGCTGGTTTTACTTTGGAAAGGTTTTGTATATAATTAATTTAGAGAACTTAAGAATTCTTGGGGGTATTAATATTTAATACTCATCCTGAAATGTACATATGTATTTGTTTTTCATCATAAGACATTTATGTTATAGAGAGAATGATTAGTCTTTAAGATAGATATTTTGTGATACCATCGCACCTCAGATATCAAAAAACCCATGTTATATACTAAAGTTGGTTCATTAGGGTTTTCATGAGGATTTCTGATAGAGAATAAAGGTAAGCTCATTCAGCTTTTACAGTATTACCAGTTCAAATACAAGAATTCTTGGTGAAGTATGATGAATGGGATGAGGCCTTTTTCACTATAGTAAAATTCCATGATGCTGGAAGTGGTGTTATTCCTGTTAAGGAAACATCAGTTAAAACTTCATCATAAGATATAATTCCAAGAACCCTTCGCAGATTAGTGAAATTCTTTAGTGGCACAGTACCATGGTGTGTCCACAATAACATGATACTGTTTTACATCCTCTTTTGGATCATACTGAACATGATTTTTATAAATGGCAGTTTGAATTCTATGTTACTTTAAACATCTTTACTGGTTACAGTGGGTGGATCGTATGTTTGAAACCCTGAAGGTCACTTAGAAGTATTCTAAGCTTATATTTGATATGTGAGAAAGTGGACAGAATCTACCACAATAACTAAAGCATTTATAATTATTTACCTCTGACAGAGATAAGTTTCCAGATGAGATTTACTTCTCCATTCTTCTTTCCAACTTGACACAGAATAACAGTGGTACGCCGTCAGTCATCATTATTTAAGATTCTTAGTTCATACTGATTGAACTTTTTTATTCTTTTAACAGATGTTCATACTAACTACACCTTGTGGAGGATTATGAACTAACAACACACTTATGCAGAATTTCTTAGTTATAATTGTACCCATTATGTACTTATTATAGCATCTGTCATTAGTGTAAACCACAAGAATTAAGGATCTCATATACTAGGATGTCAACTCTCCATATTTTATTCTTTCTTTCTTTCCCTTTGTTCATCACTTTTGTTGGGAGTGTTCAGTTTAAGCATCTAAATTCTTTCTTGTCACCCATATTTTTTATGTCTTTACCATGCTGTTTATCTTTCTCCACAAATTTTCAATACAGTCCCATTTAACTCTGAGGCTTTACCTGATCTTGCAATCTTCAGTTACTTCACAATGCTTCAACCTCAGTTTGTACAATCACATGACTATCCATCAGGTTTTTATCTAACTTTTGTGGGAAATCAGTTTTTTTCATTTTTCAACTTTACTGATCTTACTTTTTGAAAGTCATTCTTAGTCCTGGATTATTCTTATCTAAAATGCTGACGAGCATACCACAGTCATATGATCTAAGCCCTCATTTGTCCACTTGAAAGACTACTCCATTCACTCCAAGTCACATTCTTACCATCAGAAATATGCAGAGTACTCATTTCTACCCTGTATTCTCAGGAACCAGCCCAAGGGAATATATGTAATTTCTTTGGTTGTATTATGAGAAGTGGTTATACCTTGAATTAAACATTTTCCACATACATTTAACACTTCACATCATATGGATTGTGTTTTTAATGTACTTCACCCTAATGGAATGTATGCTAATGCCAACTTCCATATCCAGATGTTCAACTTGGTGCCAAAATTTCATGTAGACTTTGCGGCATAAGAAGTAGATAATAGATATCATTATTCCCTTTGTCATGTTAGTTGATTTTGTTGATAACAACTGCCAAAAGAATGCAAAACATTTGGACAGTACAAAGAAGTGACACTGTTGAAACAATATACATTATGTTAAAAAACTAGCATGCTTTGGTTAGGGCTGGGGTATATGTCACATACCACATATGGAGCAATTTAGGATTAATTCTTTTTGGTGTTTTAGTAAAGCTTGGCATTAGCTGTGCAAATGAGAGTGTTTTTGATTCCATTATGCTGAGGTACTTTTATGTATTTCTGATTTTGAGTATACAGTACTTTGTACTTTATATTATCCTTTTGGTATGACCATGGCAGCTCAGTCTTGTTCATTTACTTCATCAGGAATACAAAGATTTTTAAAGGTACTCAGGTAATCAATAAAAGTGTCTTTTGCATGGATTCCTTTTCCCTAAGGTGAGAACTTTTATTAGACATTAAGTCACAACTACCAACGTTATCCTCATTCTGCTCAGCAACTGTCACACATTGTATCACCTTTTGTTGATTGTACTATACTGATGTTGAGCATAGATTGATAATATTTTATAATTTTGATACCTTTGAACTCAAAAATTGTTTCTTTTGCAGCTCAACTCATCTTTTACAATTTGCCATACCTTGATGATTATATAAATCGCTCATTTTCTTTATTCTCTAGGTTCATGAATTCTATTGAAGTTCTTTTTTTTTGGCAATATTATCATTTTTTTTTATGGAAGAACTTGCCAGAGTTGCTCTAGTTGTGTGTCATACTCATAGTACTTCCACATTTTTTTCTTGGTCAGATGACCCCTCAACTATGGTTAAGGGGCTTTTGCAGTATGCTGATTATTTAGATAAATGTATTTTAAACAGTTGAGGATCATGTTAGTTTATGAACTGAAATTATTGGAAATTGTTATAAGATTCTGTCTTTTGGGATGTAGGAGAAAGAATACCACTCATGTATCTCTTGTGTGTCATAGAGGGTGACTGAGAATGATGGAAGTGGGAAGCTGATCCTTCTCTCCTGTATCATCAGTTTTAAAGACTAGAAAGAGAAGAGGAGCCAAGTTAGGATTTTTTCCTCAGACTCAGCTGTCTGTTCCTAGCCTTAGCTTGCAGAGGCAGAAAAAGGTGAGCAATTATGATGAAATATACATAAAATTGAATTTTTTTGATTCTCATGTTGAGTATGTTAGAGAATGTTGTCATATTTTTGTTAAATTCAGTTGTTAAGCATAAATCTCTGTATGTATTGTATATTGTGAATGATAGGTTTGGCATTTTTGTAGACCAGACATAAACCTAGACAATTGTCTTTCATGAAAGAAACAAAACATTCAGTTGTGCTTGGTACATGATGTGCATTTAGGTTAATTTTTTCCTCTCAGGACTGTAGCAGTAGTATAGGTTTAACTATACCTTTCTTGAGTTATGAAGAGTAAAGTTGTATACATAGATTTTCATTTCTCCTTCCAGTCTTGTTTTGTCACTGATTTTTGTCATATTGTGGCCAACAAGTGGTACTATGAATATGTTGCAAATACTCTACAAAGTTCTCCTGTGTTGTGCAATGGAACTGGAAACCTTCCATCCATAGCCAATCCCTGCAGACCATTCCATGGTTCCCCTGACAGCTTTACACGCCCTGGTTGAGATCATTGACAGCACATCATTCCATCCTCCCACCATGTACCACATCACTCTGATGTACTCAGTTCTATGCATGCCTCAAACCCATGCCCATGGCATCTCATATTTTTTTTGCATTCTGTCCTTCCTCCTACTTTTTGGTCTTCCTCTCCCTCTTAGTCCTTCCACTTCTGGATCATAGATCCTCTTTGTCTGTTATCTTTTTCTCTTGTACTATCTTTTCTCAAAGATAGGAACAGGTGTAATATAACAGAGCTACAAATCTCACAAAACAGCACTTACAACAATCACCAATTGCTTCGCAATGAAAAGAACACTGCACCTACGTAGCAAAAGAAAAGACCATCCCATTACCATCCCACCTCAATATGCTGAGCACTGTTTCTTGCCACAGCACTACACCCTTTCCATCCAAACCTTTTCACAACTAACCACCATCCCTGATATAGAAATAAGAAGTTTACCCTGCTTCATACTTCCGTTGCCTCATATTCATGACCTCTTTGCAGCACTGCTGAAGATGATCTGTCCTCTTGCCTTGTTTGGCATCTTCAACACTTTGCATTCTGAATGTGTGAGTGTGTGTTTTAATACATATTTTTTCATCACCTTAGACTATTTGTCACAAACAATAGCAAACAATC